>PYHW01010717.1:1500666-1524565 GCA_013186435.1 Turdus rufiventris
GCCCATTAGCAGAATATCTGCCATGAAGATAAGGATCACTGCCCCCATCCTTAACAGATGGTGATAGAATAGATACCTTTTATCCCACTCTGTATTGTAATGTGTGGCTTATAATCAGGTGAGGCTGTACAGTAATTTCAGGTCTATAAGGTGCACCAGATTATAAGGCACACATACGGGTGTCGGCAAATTTCCGTACTTTGTCCATATATAAGGCGCACTGAACTATAAGGCGCACATTTTTTTTGTAACGAATTAGTAACGGAATCACGCGATCGCAGGGTTTACTGGCAGGTGCTCATAAATATCATAAGTATCATAAATCAATTCCATCTGTATGTCAGATCTTCATGTGAGGTTTTGGGGTTTTTTGGGTTTGTTTTTTTTTTTTTTTGCTTGTTTGTTTGTTTGTTTCTATTAGGGTTTGGGGTTTTTTTTCAGAATAAGGACATCATTTGGAACAAAATGAAAAATGCAATTCAGTGTCCTTAACGTCATAATAATTTTTTTTTGAGAGAGAATTTAATCACAAAACTGAGAAAATAACTACAAAAACCTCATGATTTTCCTTAAATTAAGCATTTAACATAGTTTTCAAAAAATCCTCCATTCCAGCCTGAAATCTATGAAATACACTTGGTAAAGTACTGTAGAAGTACTGGATCCACTCAGCATCAAGAAGCCAATTCCTAATAAAAATGTGAATAAAAATTCATTTCTCTCTTCTTCCTGTTGCTAAATATTTCTGGAGTTAACATCCCTCACTACAACTTCAAGCCCCACTTCTTCAAATACAGCACTCTGATCATATTTGTGTCTCTAAACGTCTTGTGGTTTAGCTGGTACCAAGCCATGCACTCCTAAAGGATTCCTGTGCTTGGAAGTTGCTCATAAGACATGGGGGTGACATTTTTCCTGATCCTTCTTGTTTTAAAACCCTGTGAAACGCCTACTTCCTCTTCACAACATTTCATCAGCCTCCTGTTGATGACTCCTTTCTCTTGGATCCCTGCCTCTCTCCTTACTGTAGGCAGATGAGAAAATCACAGAGCACCCAGAGTCAGTGGTCATGGCAGGAGAGAGGAGCTCTGGAGTAGTAGCGATGTGAGCCAAGACACAGTAGATGGTAACTGGGAGTGAAAAGACCCCAGCAGTGACAAAAGAGGGTAAGAGCCACAAATGGAGGAAATGGGCACCAGGACTGAGGTCTTTGACACTGATGGACGTAGAATGTGGAGAATAACTAGAATTGGGTATGAACACCCTCAGAGAACAGTGTAACATTCCTTTTTTTAAAAAAATTACAGATTACTTCTCTATGTTTAAAATATGTGGATCTCCATCAAACAAAAAAAGTTTCTATGGTATGGCATCAGCTGGTATCAGAGAAGTGAATAGATGGTACTTGAAAGCAAAAGCCATTTTTAATTTTAAAGATTGCCTATGCCAAAAAAAATGAAGAAATTTTAATTGTGATGCAAAGCCAAAATGTCTAATTTCTTTGTGGAATTGCTCAAATAAATCAAGTGGTCTTGCTACCTCTTACTTTGACACAAACCCTGGTTTACTTTTCCTGTACCAGTTACCCAGCAGGTCACCATTCTCAGAGCCTCAGAGAGGCTACCACAACTCAGCCAAGCTACAAATGATCCAGAACTTAACAGCCTTTGTGGGGTTTTTAATTCTTTGCCTTCCCATGGCTCCTGCATTGTTTTATCACTGTTTTACAGTGAAAGCTGAGGAAATTGCAAGATGTGTCTGAGAATGACAGCCAGAGTGCAGATGTCATTGGTGGTATTTCTTTAGAGACTGACTGCACAAGTGACAAATCAAAATCAAGCAAATTGCTCCAAAAGCTACAGTATTCACCAGAGACTTGGATCTATTCAAACACAATACACCAGCATAAAGACTTGAAGTTGCCATAAACAAAGCATACTTAAATGCACCAACTTTTCCAGAATGTTATTGTTCTAGTAGATCTCCCTTTTTATTTTCAAATTCAAAGAGAGGCATTTTATTAAACTCTGACAATAAAGATCACAAAACATTTATGTGTAAAATTTCACAGAAGGAGAACATCCATGAGGAGATATGAGTAGGGAGGTGGAGAACAGGAACAAGTGATTTGTGAAGTTTTGGAAGTGGTTTTCATGTTATTAGGAACAGATAATTCCAAACATTGAACTTCTCCAAGAAAGAGAATTCTGAAAATAATTCATTTTTCATTGATGGGAATGGTTAATCTTCATAAAAACAATAATTTCAATTTTGATTTTTTAGATTTTTAATTTAATGTGGAATATAGAGAAAAACACTGCCATCTAAATTGAAACCAATTCTGAAAAGAGAGCCTGCAATTTCAAAAATTATGTCAAGACTATCTAAACTATCCTTCCTTGATTTTTGAAATTAAGGTGTGGTGATAGTAATGTGGTTTCAGAGTGTTTGTGATTTTGAAAGAAACTCAGCCCTGCATGAATAGCTCTCCTCACAATTTTCTTCTTATGCAGGAGCTGAAAAGCAAGACCAGAGAGCAGGACACGTTTCCCCAGCACTGTAACATTTCATCTGTGAAAAACTTTAATTGGTGAGGCCTTGGGCAGGCACAGCCCCACAGCAGTGGCAGCAGCAGCCCATCCCCAGCTCAGGAGGGACAGCCTGTGTGTCCACAGGGATGAGTTCCTGGCCACCGTGCTGGCACCACCCTGCGTCCCCACACACCACAGGACACTGCTGACCTGGTTTCCAGGCTTTTCTGGCTAGACACGAGAGACCAGAGAAGAGTATTTTGTAACCAATCAGATGAAGTGGGGATGGTGGGAAGTGACTCTTTGGACCATCTGCTCAAACGCACAGAGAGCCAGAGGTGATGGAAATGCATTGTTACTACAGGGTTTTCCATTTACATTCCCCCAGACACCTAGGGTAGTCTCTAGCTGACGTAATACAGAACTCCACATAGGAGATATCTGCATCTACGCCAGCCAGCTGAGGCTCCCTTTATACTTCATCAAAAAGAACCCAGGGTTTCTCTAGTATACAATTCTTTTTATCTTAAAAATAGTCACCTAAAATAGGTTAGATGAATTTTTCCACATAGAAGTGCCTACTTCTTGATCACACAAGAACCCTGGCACACTAGCTGAAGGGAGATATCCCCAGCCCACAGTTCCAAACCCAGGTCAGATGAAGACCAGAGCCCTTCTGCCCGGGACATGTCTGGGAACATCCCCAGCTTCTCAGCACCAAACCCCTCTCCCACGCTGTCACCCCTCATTGGATTCATCAACCAACTCCTCTGCTCGAATTCCTTATGGCTCAGAAGCAGTAACAGGAAAACAAAAATGCCAAGCCCAAGTAATTTTTCTCACACCAGATGTCTGCATGTACAGCACTCATATGGGAAAGGTGCATTAAACACAGCAGTTTCAAAGGCCTGAAATAAATGAAAGGTGACCCTAAGAAGATAGAGTAAAAAGAATTACATCAGTGAATAAAGACTGAGTCTTTTGGGGCTCAGGAACAGCTACATGAATGCCACTATATGAGAAGAAGCTCAAATAACATTTAGAAAGGGTTAACATAAGGGAACTGTATACCCTTGGTACAACTCTGAACCCCTGCTGTACTGGAAAGTGAAACATTAGAACAAAACTGAAACTAGAAACCTTTTATGACAATTCAAAACAATTGTTTAAAAGGAATTTAGCCAGGCTTATCATTTTTTTCTTAAGTATATGATTTGGAAAACAAAGAGATATTGCCAGGAATCATAATTACAACATTTTGGGGTTGAACAATATAGACAACATAACACTTTTCTTCCTATTTTCAGTTAGACTTTACCTATAATAGGGATAGTTACAATTTAGGAAAGCTAAAATTAGCATTTTGTATTTTACGGGTCACAATTTTAATGGCTGCTATATTGTACTGAGAAACTGCATTCTCAGAGGCAAAATAGAATATTTTGTTCATGTGAATGTTAGATGTCAAGAACTGATTTATCAAGTACAGGGTCTTTTATTAACTTCCTAGGTCACCAATTTACAGAAGTTTTCAAACTCTCAAGTTTACAAGACGGGATGCTTTTGTTTCCTATGCCTGCCTTGGCAAACTGTTCCATGAGGCATCCTAGAATGTAGGAATGTGCAAGGTGGAGTTACACATCATTTGCAGTGAGTTGCACACATGAAAACCAGTAGCTGTTCTCTTATTTACAGAGTAATACTGGCAATGTATCCTAATGTCATTTCAAAACGTCTATGCTCTTAAGAAATTAATGTACATGTACAACCCAAAACCAGTGCTTCAGTTCATCACATCTTAAGTCTGAAGCAGATTTTTTTTTTCTTATTTGGGTAGGATTACCAGCATGCCTTGGAATTTTCACTTTAGAAATAATTTGCTTATCAATGTCACTTTCAGTGACTGTTCCACTGCTGGGTTCTAGGGGGGCTGGGGGGTTGTGTTTGTTTAATAAGAACAAAAATATATGCCTTTAAATGAGCTGACACATAGCTATCATGTTATTGTGTCGTTCCATTACAAAGGAATCCCTTTAATAACAAAGAAAAGACTACCAGCTTTTAAGTCAGACTGGGATATGTTGTAGCATTCCTGTCAGAAATGACACACATTAGGATAGACTCAGCCAAGTGTCAGCTAGCAATCTGAGTGCAAATCAGCACTACTCAGAAAATACCAAAGCTGAAGAATATTTGTTAGCTCAGACCATGCCCTAATTACAGTACATAAACCTTTCTCGTTAACACCATTGCTAATAAAGCTCTGGCTTCACATCCCTTTAACCAGCTACTAACTCAGAAAACTAGGTAAGAATAGAAAAATAACTTTGAAGAACCAACATATTGTTCTTCACACAACAGTAAACTATTTTTAGACTTGTTTAAGCCTGTAAGAATCCACCAGGCTGATCACCCTGAGGACAGAGTAGAAGGAGAGACTCCAGATGTCAGCCATACGGTGAAAGACAGAAATAAAGTGATACTCAGACAGCTCAATTATACCTGGCTGCCCACCCCCATGGGTGAAAATCTCAAGGGCATAATTTCCCCTGCTGCATTAAAAGCTGCTCCATGGCTGAATTCACAGATCTGCACAAGGCAGCTTTCCTGCCTTTCCACATCCTTTGTCCAACATTTCAAGGGTTTGTGGTCTCCACACGACCCAGGTTCAGCCCTCCTTCAGTTAGAGGAAGGGAAACACATCGCCCCAAGCTGCCCCTGCTTGGGCTAGCTGGAATAGAGAGATACATCTGTCCTCTTAACACTGTCTTTCTGGTATAAATAAATAAGCATTGCAGACATAGATGTGCCATTCAATTGATAAGCAGCCATTTACCGAACTACAAGATCATTTGCTTACTTTTCATTCTTAGTGAATATCTAAGTGGTTGGTTGGTTGGTTGGTTTTGGGTTGTGGGGTTTTTTGGGGTTTTTTTGGTGGTTTTTTGTTTGGCTGGTTTTGGTTTTTTTATTTTGTTTTTGTTTTGAAGATTTTGGTTTGGTTTGGGTTTTTTATGTGAAACTGTTACATCATGAGTTTTCAAGGAAGTCCCACTCAAAAGGAATTGACAACACAGTAATTAGGAAATGCACAGCTAATCACGGGAGACCTGAGAGACATCAGTCAACGAGAGCATTCCATTCTCAGCTCAGTGCAAAAGCTACCAGGTTATAAAGTGCTCTGCTGAAGAAAGTTTCCCAAAGGCTCCTGATTCAAACAGCTTCATTTAATACAAAGAATTCAGACAGCTCTTGCAAGAATCCTCCCCTTGACACTTCATTACCACTCACGTTCTGAAGTAGTGACATCTTAATTAGTTGAAATGAAACAGTAGCAAGGCCAAAGACTGAAACCTTGCACAAAACATCCTATCTTGGGCAGGGCAGTGCTCTGTCTGGGCAGCAGTGGGGGTTCAAAACGCCAGGGGCTCATGACAGAGCACAACTCTCCTCCCTTTGCTCGTGAATGAAGCTACAACACTGTTTTCAAGCCCTGTGCATCATCATACTGAGTCATGATTTGTTTCCTTTTTTTTATTTCAGCAAAAACAAGTACTTTTAGATGTAACTTTTCTCTCCTCCTAGTGAACAATGCCCCAAACACAATTAACTGTCCCCCTCATGGTAGATCTTGCATCCAAAAAGCCAAGTATCCATATTTTCTACTTGAAAGGAAGCTAATCCAAAGGTCACATATGGCAAGTCAAGGCTCACGGCATTAAAAATACAGAATCAGTTCCCTTGCGTTCATACTGTCCCTGAGAAAAAATTAAACACAAGGACCTTAGCAGCATGTCTGTAATCAGGACTTAGAACTCAGGAATGTGTACTCTGTCCTCAGAACCAAGAAGAAAAATCAGGAATTTTAAGGATCCACATTCTGTTAATCCCTTACAAATCACCATGACATGTCTTTTGCCAGGGACTATTTAAAATATATGATTATAAATTACTTCAATATTTTAATTCCAATCGAGACAGCAGTGCAACAGAGCTGGAGTTCTGCAATTCAAATCCACTCAATATTTATGTGGGGAAAAATGTTTTGGAGTTGCTCCTAGAACTGGAAACTGAGTAAACACAATTAGCAAATAAACATCCACCTCCACAAAACTGCCCATAGCCCAGCCGAAACACTGAATCTGAGCAAACAAAAGTAGGTTTAAATTGCTGTCCACCCAAACTCACAGCCACTTTCCACTTATTTAAGCTGAAATGTAACTGAAATGTTACTCTTATTAAAGGAGTAACTAAGAAATACACTTTTTCAGGACTGCATATCTAAAATTACATTTCCAATAAGAACATACAGACAAACTAATAAAACAGTGAATTGAATCCAAAGTAACTTACAAGATAGGCAGTTGCTTAATGAGAACATGTATTTGTGTTCCATTATTAAACATGGAGGCAAGCCTCAAGTAATTTTATAGCATACTGGATCATGTTTGTTATTTGTTAAGTACTTCAAAAATTATACATAGGTGCTTATGAACCAAATGCACTATTAAAATGGCATTCTAATTTCTCCCTTGGCTAATTTTTTAGAGTTTCAAAAGAAGACATATAATACCTTCTTCCCATTATATAATGCAACACAACTATTATTGGTGTAATAATGTCAGATTTTAATAACTTCATCATAACAGTACAATCCACATTTAAAGATTTATAGATATAAGCAAACATGGTGAGACACACTTCTTTGCAACTTCAAAATAATAAGCAGTCCATAAGCGTGTATGAATCTGAGGGCATCTGCCCCACCACATGCTTCTGATACGGGAAACAGAAATTCATATCAGTGACAATCTCTTTAAGAATATGTTTACATCCCAGATCCCCCTGATGTATGAGCTCCTCCTCCTAATTTTGTCACAATTCTTCTGGCCAGACTAGTTTTAGAAACAGACTGCCTTAATTTCTGTACAGAAGATGAAGAGATACCACAATTCTAGAAGAAGCTTCTTTCGAACTTGAAATCATTTCAAATACAGATATCATCTCAGTATATCCAGCTTCTCCGAACCTTCATCTCTCATATCAGCCTTTAATTTTTTCCTTAAACTGGCAAGCAAAGCTCTACACCACCACCCTGCTCTGACAGCACAGCACAGGCTGCTCTCCTGCTTATGCAGAAGCAGGAAGAGAAAGACAGTGACCCATAAAGCTGATACTGTGGAAAACTGGAAGAGCAA
The DNA here is from genome assembly GCA_013186435.1 of Turdus rufiventris. Lineage (NCBI taxonomy): Eukaryota > Metazoa > Chordata > Aves > Passeriformes > Turdidae > Turdus > Turdus rufiventris. The sequence continues at coordinate 1,508,396 of PYHW01010717.1, forward strand.
GATGCAGAAGACTGTGCAGAAGAATGGAGTGTCTCGGCAAGCCATGGATTTGGGAATCACTTTCTGGGTACCTCAAACACTCCTCAAGAGCAGTAGGTGTTTGCCAATCCCAATTCACACACTGCTTTTTCCTGCTTCTAGCACCAGTAGGACACAACTGCATTGAAAAATCCACATCACAGTCAGGCATCCACCCAAGAGCCCAAACATTGCTGGGCAGCCACATTTGCTCTATTTCAGCAGAGCAAGGTTTGCCAGGAAGGGGCTCAGTCGCAAGCATTCTGAGGTGTGCTCACAGAGGAAGCTCAAACACCGCACAGCTCTACTCCTACACCCATTTACCTGCGTGTCATGGAATGATATCTGGAGTTCATAGTTCTTCAGCATCCATCTATGCTTGTATAGATGTTTCAAGGCTAAATGGACCGCGGGCAGCACATCTGCTGTTAGGTTTTTCTGACCAATCAGGCAGCTGTTGGGTAAAAGCCCGAGAAGAGAGAGGCGAGTCCGATTCAGCTCCTCAGAGCGCCTGATTATTAGTAACACAAACAGCATCAGAGCGTCCAGTTTCCAGCTCCAGAAAACCATCTTTTTTTGGTGCTTTTCTTTTTTTTCTTTCTCTTGCCCAGCAGCCCACATCCCCTGAAGAGAAGGCCTCAGATTGCCTGGCTGCCCGACATTTTGTGCCTTTCCCTGCTCCAGTCAGCTATGTCCCTCTAAGAAAGCAGCTAATTGTTATTAAAGGATAAAGACCTCTCTACGACTGGCTTTTCCAATTTGGACAGTAATCCAGCTCACAGCAGTGCTGTGAATCAATACTTCACAAGAATAATCTCTAGGCAAATTGCTCTGCCAAGTCTAATTTTAAACATGTGTCATTTTAAACATTCTGTAGGAGAAATATTCAACCATAGGTGACAAATCAATACACGAACTCATATGATTCCTTTGAAAATAGAAATTCTAGGGGTTGATCAAAGTGGCAAACAGCAACCTGCATGCCATCAAGTCAGAAGATTGTTTTAGTTTGTTTTATCTTTCACAAACACATTTTTCTATTGGATTCATACACATCAAACAGAGAATAGGAAGTCTTGCATATCAATAATATTTTATATACTTCTAGTGCAAAAGCTGCATCAGTTCAAAGCTGTACATCCTCTTCCTGGTTCTCCTTTTTGTTAGAAACCCCATGCTTTCCTTAAAATCAGTCGTAGTTGTGAGAAAATTTAGCATTCAGGCCAGCTCCTCCCATCTACAGGCACATAGCTTTTGACAGGCATTTCACATATTGTTGTACCTAGCTAAGTAATTTCAACACACTATTTGCAGTTCTCCAAGTAATACGCCAGGCTACAAAACGGAACGGATGCTGCACACGCAGAAATGCAGAGAAAATAGTAATGCTGGAGAAAATCTTCCCTGCTGCTAATCAAAACTCAGCAGGGTGAGAAGGGATTATACACAGGATCACCACACCATAGGAGAACCTGCATCTCTGCTGCTCATCCCTCAGACAAGCAGCACCTTCCCTGCTCCTTTCACAGCAGCAGTGCCACTGTTCTCTGGAGTGACCCCTCTTCTCCATCCAAGCAGTCAACTCTCCCCATCCACATCCCACACCTACTGGAATGCTGTCACAGGCAAGGGAAGGAAACACAAGGGCCAAGCCTAGAGGCACAGAGAGGAAGGAAATCTGGGAGATGCTTGGTTTTCCAAGTAGAAAAAAGCTCTGATTTTCAGCAAGTCTCATTATACATGCAGGTGGAAAGCAAATTGCTTCACCACCTTGTGGAAATTCAAGGTTTCAAAAGAATTCCCTGTGCCAAGCTGGGATGGAAACCCAAAACCTCAAAGGTTTTCATGACTCAATAATCTGAAAGGAAAACAAATGGAAGGGCTCATAAGCAGAAGGTTAATTTGGTATAAATCAAATTTGAAATTATATGTTCAGAGCTTGGCAATTTATTTTGTAAATGGCTGACATTTAAAAAAAAAGAAAGCATTACTTTGCTGCAGAAAGTCAGGTTAGCTTGTCTAATTTTAATTTTAAAAACACAGCATTCCAGGTCAACAAATTATTCTGAAACTGACATGCAACTAAGACATTTTTACAGAAAATCTCCACATAAATTCTAGTTATAAACATTCTAATTTATAATTACGATATATATGTCACATGATGTGAGGGCATGGAAATAAATAGATAAATAAAATTAAAAGGAGCAAAATAATAATGTATAAATAATCAAAAAGTGTCTACCTTGGGCCCAGCAAATAACTCCAAGCAGGTGATATGCTCAATTAATCACTATCTGTCCACAGTGACCCTTCTGCCAACACGCCTGTGTAACTGGATGGACAAGAAAAGAGCCCAATGCATTCTTATAAACAAACATAAGGTGAAGCAGAAATACCTTTGCTTAGGATGGAGAACAAACCTTGCACAACCTTTGCTTTTTTCATCACCATTGCCCATAGTCAGAAAGCAGCAAGGCTGTGTGGAGCCCTTCATGTGAGGATGGAGATACTGGTTTTCTTCCTGTACAAGGCTATGGCCAAATCAAATGCAGTAAGACCAAAATTTATAATGGATATTTCCTAGACCAAGAAATTTAACACATTGTCTGGGCGCAACACTAAGTAGGAAGCACACTCTCACAGCACAGTCTGCATAGCAACAATTTAACACAATGACTTAATAGGTATTTTCCATTCCTAAGCCTCATGATTCTATAATGTGATTACTGAAAACACATTTTTAAAACTTTTTTTTTAACTTAAGATGAAATTCCTCCCAGAGCAGAGGGCCAGTATAGGCCAAGATGTTGCTTAAATCCCATTTAATACCTTTCTTAGAGGCTTAAATTGGATTTTGTTGGCAAATAGTCCTTGGACCAGCATTCCTTATCAGCATTATTTCAGCATTGACTACACTAATGAAGAGCAGAGGAAAGCAGGCATTCATGCTGCCAAACCTCAGCAGTTAAGGTGCTCTGAACTGCTCTTCCTCCTATGCCCAAATCTTCTCACCAGCTAAGTGAGAACATGGGATTCCTCTGAGTCATAGCTTTGGCTCATAGGAAGGTAACAAATAAAATGTGCTTTGACTATCCACTACCCTCTTCAGCATTCAAATAGACATAAATCTGCCACCACACCTCACTGAGCCCCTGTTGCTTACCCAGTGCATTTAAATTCATGAGAGAGCGAATCAGAGGCCATGAAATAATTTTCACCACCATAGGGTTGGACACACATTTAAGGGACCTTATTCTATAGATCCATGAAGACACACCTTATTCTATGGATCCATGACCAGTTTCAACCTCGACCAGTCTTTTTCTCTTCTGGTGCTACTTCTGTGTACCCTCAGCATGGCTGCATTTAACCCATGCCTGGCAAAGAACAAACAAGATGATGAACTACAGCAGCCTCCTGTCCTGAAAATTGTGCTTCCTGACAAAAATACTTAACTATCTAACCAGACAATTGTTTCCTATATAGTGTTTTTATTGCTGACTAATCCTGTAAAACTTGCATCAAAACAAGTCTGTGTGTTTTCATTTTTATGAATAAAATATCTATATATGCCACGTTCATGATTGATCATAAAGGTATCATCTTCGTTCTCAGAATAGCATCTCCTGAGGCTTAATACCTAACAAAAGCATATAACTAAGCCTCTGTTGCACATTTGAAGATAGAGTCTTTCTAGTGGGTTTGCCCAACGCCCTCAAAATTTACTATTTAAATACAGCAATGGTGAAATTTTAAGATGATAAATCAACTCACTGCATCTTACATCCACTTGTCAAATGTGAAGCTTTTGAAATAGCACTAATTTTGAAACTTGATTTCAATGTCAGAAAAAGAAGGCCATTTGACTTTAAACACTACCTTCCACAGTTTTGGCGAGTTTTACCAAAGGTCAGTCACTGCTGTTGAGTACATTAAAGTAGCTTTTGCAAGATTTAGCTGAAAAACTTAGGACAGAGCTGGTGACCAGATGACTCAGTGTTGGCATCTCCTTTGTGAGTTCCACACAAACTGAGTAATATTCAGAAAGGGAAACTGTAGGAGGAAATTGTGCTCCCTCGTAGAAGCACAATCCCTGAGAACTTAAAAATAGAAAAAACCCCAAACACCTGGCATAAATGTGTTGTCCATAGCCAGTACTTTCCAAAGGCAAAAGGAGAAATCTTCTCAGTGTTGTCCTCTTTGCCACATTATCCTCTAATTTTATAGCATTTAAAATTCAGTTCTCAATCCCCTGATCAGTATTTCTGAACTGTAAATCACTTAAACAGTTATTAGTTCATGTAAAAGCTTGATTATAGACTGCATTAACTGTGTTAAAGGCTGGCTATATATTTAAGCTATATGTCACCTCATGCCTCCCACACACAGCTTCCTCCCCCTCGAGTAACACCCATTAACATTTATAGGATGTTCTAATCCCAGCCTCACATGTTAGTTTTTTTCAAAGCAGGTTATCATTCACCCTTTCTTGTCCCACGTGTGTCTGCTCTTGTTGCTTAATCACTCAGTGTAATTGGAGTACAGAGCACTCATATATCCTAAGAAACCTTGGTAATGCATTTGAAACCAATACATTTATTGTGCATAGCAACTCCTGTTCTGACCAAGCCTCTACCTACTGCCAAGAGCAGCTTCACTATCGAGACACTACTGTCTGCTGTAACACGTCCCAACTTTTTAAGTAGTTGCTATCCAGATTTGCTTGTATCTAGATATTTTCACTTTGAGAGAGCAAATGAAAATTTAGTTTTGTCTCGAACACTAGTGTCTCACTCCTTGTGTGTAGGCTGAAAAATTTCTCTGCCTCCTTTTCCTCTTTCCCAGCAGTGCAACACAAAGATCAAATTAATTTCCTCTATTCTGAACAGAAGGCTTGAAAAAAGAGATAAAATTACTACAATATACAGCAACGGTGAGATTACTCCTGAAGTAATAAATGAAATTCTAGTGACAGCACTTGGAGAACAAAGATGACAAACTGCAAAGATTGAGAAGAAAGACACAAGAACACATAAAATGATGAGGGGGAAAAAAACAAAATCAGCAATTCATTCTATCTAGCTTAATGTTCAGAGGTGGCTAAATCTGTAACTTGCCCTATAGCGGATGAAAAAGTGATTTCTAATAATACCAAACTTTTGAGCAGTTAAGGAAAACACACTTTCTACCTTTCTTTGAACTATTCTCTTTTAACTAAATAACCTTTACTAGATCTGGTAAAAAATATGTTTGCTGCTGTAACTACAGTAAGGGCTTCTGGTGACATTGAGGTGACACCTGATACCCACCAGCGACATAATCGTGCCAGCCATAGACCTGCCTTGAGTAACAAGGCCCTAGGGACATAACACTCCCACCATGTCACTCCTTTTTTTCACTTCATACAAGCTGTTATTTTTGCCAAGGTCAAACACACCATTTTCTAATATGTGTTAATTATAAAAATTACTACTTTTCATTTTTTGTTTTGGGGTTTTTTTTAAATATCCATACCTTGCATATTTCTCAACTACAAGATCCTTGAGATGCAATAATCTAATTTAAAAATAAATTTAATACTGCCATCGATCCTGAAAGGATTTCTATCCCAAAGGCTGAGTGAAATCAGCATTTTATTCCACCAGGCAATTTGAAACTGTAAAGCAAGTAACGATGAGTGCCTTTGTTCTTAATTAAAAGTGGCAATTCTAGGTCTCCTCCTCATAGAAGCACTGCATTTTCATAGGTGGGCTGGCTTTCTAAAGTGCTGAGCATTCAGCAATTCCCAATGTTGTTGACAGAAAATGCAAATCACTCTGTGCTTTTGGAAAGCAAATCTTTTGTTCAGGGACCTAACTAGAAACTCTTAAAAAAACAAAACAAAACAAACAAACAAACAAAAGTTATGTGGAGCTGATAGTATTGGCATGCTTCACAGCAAAAAATGAGGAGCAGAGGGGAGCTTGGCTAAGTTTAAAGATGCAAAACTTTTTATATCACTTTATATACAGGCAGCTATTGGAATTTAGATTTCTTTTGATACATCACTCAATGTCTTGCTGCCACTAGCACATCCCTCCAGATTAGATTCTCACCGAGAACATGAAATTTTGTCCTGCTTCCAATTTTTAGAAAGAAAGTGGATAGAGAAAAAAAGAGGAAGTTGGCTTTCTCTCTTGAGCAACCTCCTGTAAATTATTAATAATTCTGGCTTGCCAAACTCACAGGGGGAAATAGAAAGTAAAACCCAAGGTGCTTTTACGGAACTTTAAAATAATATGGAAGACCCCACAAAAACACACAGCTTAATATTTCTATGCCATATGAACACACGACGATATACCTACACGGTGCTGGTGAGATAAACACGTGCACAAATCTGAATGGCAACGCCTGAAAAATGTTATGTGTTGTATTTTATACCACACTAAGTGTTAGTCTGTCAAAAATGGTCCCTTCATACAGAGTAAAGATAGTAAAGAAAGAGATTTATTCTTTGCTAGAAAAACACTTAATTCCCTGTGAAAACAGGAGCAGTAAACAGTGGAAAGGAAGTTAATTAGCATCCCAAAAGGGGCCTCTTACTACTCCCTGGAGGTTTTGGATGTAAAATGGTTACTTAGACACGTATTGTGTGTATGAATCTTCACATAACTCTGTAGTTCAGCGAAGCTGCAGCAGAAGCTGAGGCCTACCCTAGGTAAATGATAAATTAGAATACATAACTATTTTAAGGACATAAGAGATTCAACAAATAGATTCTTTTAGAGGTATGTGGTGGTGATTATTTGATAAATAAAACAAAAAGATATTATGGAAATAATTTAAACAGACAAGATATGTTCCTCTGATGGGGATTGGGCAAAAAAGGGTTTTACAAAAAAGGTTGGGGTGAAGAAAATCAGTTCAGCAAAGAATTCAAAACAGGTTCTGCAGAACCATCTACTCAGTGATAGAGCACATGAGCCTGGCAGACCCATCTTGCAAAGAAGCAAGGTTTCCACATAAAGTCTGTGACAATCTGACAAAGTGAAGAAGTCTTCTGATTCCATCAGGATCCAATCCATCAGAGTGCTTCATACAAGGGAAGGATCCTCTACACAGTCCTAAAAGTCAGAAAGCTTTGATCCCCTTCTTTTGCTGGTGGCATCACAAGCCTGTAGCTGATAAGGTGTAGTAGGAAGGGTGGTGTATGAAAAAAAAAATTGAGCTGGGTATTGTAAGGAGGGTGGCGTATGTAAAAAAAAAATTGAGCTGCTGCTTTCATAGCTTCAGCAGCTGCAGGGTCAGACGAGTTTAAGCTGGAAATAACAACGGACCTTTAAAGGGATTTCAAGCAAATCACAGAGAAAAGTTGTCCAGGGACAAGGATTTTGGGGGATCCTTAAGATCGAAAGGCTTTCTGAAGGAAATATTCTAGTTTGCAGCAGAGTGGGCAGAAATCTCCAGCTGAAATACATGGTCTGTATTGTAAAGTGTGGATAATCCTAATGGTCCTCTGATCTTAGAACTCATTAATTATTTAAGGAAAGTACCATGGCCATAGTAGGAAACCTAAGTTTTCTAATCCTATCACTCTAAGTCGTGATGCTCACTTTAAAGCAATTAGTCCATTATCTGGGCCTTCATCTCTCAGAAGCCTCAGTAACAACAATTTGGACAATCCTGCTGAATTAGCCCCTATATTCTTCATTCTTTGTGAGTATAGTTTTATAGGCAGAAGGTGGGTATTTGTCTTTGTTAGCTTTCCTCTTCACATTTGAGAAAACTTGCTTGAAAAATGCAATGGATAAAATTGTCAGAAATAAAGGCTGATGATAATGAAAAATTAATGGCATAGAAATTGAGCATCAATCACTGACTTAGCAATGAGATTACATGGCTATTCCATCACAAGGGGAAAAAAAGGAAATAAAAAAAGTGCTTGCCACTCAGTACATCCCATTTCCACTCAGCAGGCAGTATCAAGCAGTCCTCAAATACAGTAGATCTTACGCACAGCAAAAGCCTTTGCAAATAGAGAAATCCCTGCTTAGCAAAGAAGGCACCCCCTAAATGCCAGTGGCATGGCAAGGGGAGACACAGGGTGACTGAAGATGTATTCCACGTGTTTTCAGGGGCACCACCTTCTTTAGGTCATAGCAATGGTGCAGCTGAATGAGCTTGCTTCAGTAGTCAGGCTGCTGGGCCATTATTGCTGGAGCCCAAGAACCACAAAAGTACTGCAAATCTCATTTCTAGCTCAGCTAGACCCACAAATCAGGGAAAAGTGCATCTGGCTGCTGAAAACTTTGAGGCTCTGTCAGTGATTTAGTTCCAAGATTCCTAGTACAAAAATAAATTTGAAAAAAATATGATGTATGTGCACTGTACCATCTCAGTTTGGAATCCCAGTCTGAAATAGGCTTCCTGGGATATATGGGGCTGCTGTGTATTAATAGACATCTCCACAAGATTGAGTCATAGCTGTGCTTGCTGATCTCAGTACACATCTCTGCTAACCCCAGCTGCCCAAAAAATTATACAAGTCAAAAGGAATCATGGGAGGGTTTTCGTCTGTTAACTTCCATCACTTGATTCCTTGAGCCAGGCCTCTACATGCAATGGTTCAACCCTTCCTAAGGAAAAGTATCTCCTTTCCTGTCACAGCAATAGTCTCCACTTGAGTTTTCATGAAAGACCTGTTTGGTTCCCAGATCCTACAATTTGTTCAAAGGCCTTATTCTTCTGGCTTATGCCATGGAAGCATCCGTAAAACAATGAAACTGAAAGCTTGATATGCACATGTATCATCATACTCAGATTATTAATGCAAGATGGTGTTTTGCAGCCTTGACATGCAATGCTATTTATGATGTCATTCTAAACAGTTACATGTATTTAATTAAAACAATATAAACAGAATATCAATAACTTTCTTTGTGAATGCCATCATTAAATCTCTCTCATCTAGCTCCTTCCTCTCTGTTTTCCCTTGCAAATAATTTCTTCACAGTTATCACCAGGATATTATAACCCATCTTTTCCACGAACTTGAGCAATTAATTCTGACTGATATAAGAGGACAGGGTCTTTCTACTCTTTCTTCAAATGCAAATAGATACTACTTCCTAGATTTATTCCAAAAAATAGTTTTTTCCATGCTGATGGAGCATGTTTCGCATTTGAATCGAAAGATCCCATAACAGTGAGTTTTGCAGCATGCATAGGCTAAGTTATACAAGAAATTGCAAGACATATGCCAGAAACTGGCTTTAATCTCTTTGCAGAGATATTTAGAGGATATACATTCTGCAGGTCTGGGATCCGCACCCAGAGGAGTGGGTGCAGTGAATACATGATTTCTCTCCTCTCCCCACCCACATCCTAACATCAGCGGAGAAGCCAGCACAGAATTAACATAAACACTTAACTTTTCGATTATTCCCTCCAAGTTTACAAAACTCTAAAGCAAAAGGAGGTTATGTCGTAAAGGGAGTCATGTTACACGGAAGTCAAAGGGGACACTGACTATTTAAAGAAGTGTGTCCCTTCCAAGCACAGTGTCGCCAGCAGAGCAGACAGTGACTGTCACCACACAGGTGGTGTAGTACATTTTAATGTCTCACTCTCTGCAAATATCAGACAGCACAAGCACTCGGTAATGTTTAAAGGTAAGAAATTACCCAACTACGTCAAGATATGCCAGACACATGCTCACCTGACGATACAAGAACAAATGTCTGCCAGTTCTGTCTGCTGTAAACTGGACTCACTTTCAGACCCTGATACCTCTTGTGTGCTCAGCTGGTATCCTCAGATGACCACAACACTGCCTTACCTGTCCCACTGAGAGCACCCCAGAAATCAAAATAAGGATCCAGGCAATTCAGTGTTCGGAGTACAAGCATGACAGGACTCAGCCCCAGGGACCCCACTTGACTTCGGTACATCATGCCTCCTCTTGCAAATCCAGGCACTGTTAGAGTGACTTGATTTGATGCCTCCTAAGACAGAGGGCTTAACCAACACATGCACTTCTTTAGGGGGTGGGACCCTGCTCAGTTCTGTTACAGTAATGGTAGTTTTTCAGACAGCAGCTAGCAGTTTTTTGTCCCTCTGAGGACCACCATGTGGACCTGCAGTGGACAGACACCTTATTCTGTACCACTGACACAAACCTGCTCTCCTGTTTCCAGAATGTGCTCCTCATACTTAGCAAAAGTGAATAGCTCTGTTATTTCCACCTGTGGGACCAAGACATGAGTGGATTTCGTTGACACCACTCATGACTGGACTGTCTGGAAGAGGCATCTTTATTTGCTGGTTCAGGGTCCTTTAAAACTTAGAATAGCTGGCAAGAATGACTCAGACAGGTGCACAGCCTTTCTTAAGCTGTGGGAGTTTTACTGAAAACATATGCACTTTTTTAGTAAAGAAGAAGAAGGAAACAAAGTCTACGCATACTACCCCTAGACTGCAATTTCTTATCAAGTAGATTAGGAAAGACACTTTCTACTTAGTTATAGAATAGAAAAAGGCAAATATGTATCAAATATCAAGAAGCTCATGTTTTCCTTCAGATTTTGTGGAGTCCTGTGCGTTTTCCAGAGCTCACCCCTCTATGCCAACCTACTATTTAAAAGTATTAGAATGCATTATTTCACAAAGATGAGATTATATCATGATTACCACAAGGTATTTGTTGTAGTTAGAGAAAATTAAATAATCTCATCCCTCCAGTACAAATATTCTTTCCTCTTTGTGATAATATACCCACTTGCTTCAGGAAGATTGTTTTTTTAGCTTGTCAAGACTCACTTTGATCTTCAGAAACAAGTGCTTTCTTGGCTATATACGTCTAGATTCAAAACAAACTCATACTGGCTGTGCACCACTTGCAGCACTGCTCCTACACGAAATCAGAAAATCCAGCACATATTAGAGGGAAGATGTCCAGATGTAGAAGGACAGATATCCAACTTCCATTAACTTCCTTTGCCTTCTTCACAGTGCCTCTTCTTCCAGTTACTATATGGTCAGCTTTTGCCTGATACAAATCAAATACTGCTGAAATTGGTAATAAGGTCCACTAGAATGATAAATGCTTTATTTTAGGGTTATTCTGCTTTTTTCCTTCAACAGATGTGTGTCAGTGTGCTTAAGCTGAAATCATCTTTCCTGATTATTGTGCATCTGGAGTTATACCTAGTGTTTGTAGAGGCTTTTCTTTCATTATTTTGCAAAATATTTGTTTGCTTTTTCAACTTACTAAAGCTACAGTCACAGGGAAGAAAAAAAGAAAAAAAGAAAAAAAAAAAAAGAGCTATTGTATCACAGTTGTTGATCTGAAGCCATAAACTATCAAGCACCCTTAACTTCTAGGACTTGGTCCAAGGGCCGCTGGAATCAGTGCATTACTGCCATTAATTTCAATGGGGTTTGGATGAGAGTCTAAAGAGATGATCATTTTATAAATTCTTGAGTTTCTAAAATAACACAATTATGAAATTTTGCCCAAGAGTCTCATCTAGAGAGAGAGTCCCACTCTCATTGAAATGAACAGCCCAAAGGAAAGTCACTTAGACCAGAGTTCTACAAATGCCTACATTTGAGCTTTGATTTATTGGCTGAGCCTGCATAGGAATGCCCAAATAGAATGAGACATGCCCATGAAGTAGCAAAATAGACTGGATCAGGATCACACTCCAAACATATTTAAAGATCAAAAAATACCCAAAACCGGAAGCCTTTGCATTTCTGTATGTGATGTAACCTGTAAGCATATTTCAAAACAAAGATGTAATTCACACAATCTCGACTGAGACATAAACTAAACATTGTACTTAGGTGCTTAATTCAATTTAAATGCTTTGAAAAACACTAGAGCTGCTGCTCATGTCCTCAAAGGTTAACGAGTTCAAGTGCTGACAAACAGCAGTTGACCTTAGAAGGCACACTGCAGCTCTTCAGATGGCTGGTCAGAAAGCAAAGGCATTATAATACTTCCTTATACAACCAGAACTATCAAGCCAGCTAGAATATTCGGTTCAATCCTGACAGAATGAACCTGAATGCATAATATTTATTATTTTTTAAAATCTAGTCTGTTTACTTTCGTTATTTGTTTTTCACAAGCACTTAGTTAAAGCATTACGGAAAATTACAATAAAAGATCAGACGGCAACAGTGGGGGATTTTGGAGAGACACAAGGGAGAATACATGAGTTAGTAAATCACTGCCATACATTTCCCAAGCATTACAAATACACTGCAATTATTTCTCAAGCTATTAAAAAATCCCATGTGTTCAAGGCTCTACATTCTCTCTTTCAAGAGCCAACAATGTCACGAGCACCACCTGTGAAGCCCTGAGAGGGAGAACTACTCCCTGGTCTCTGATTATGCAATGATAAGGATCCAGGCCCTTCGGGCATATCTATTTATTGGCAGCCTCAGAAAATAGGCTGAGAATCAAGTGGGCATGATGAGCCAGCTACCTTCTTGCTTACCATAAGTGCACCGAAGGAAAAAGGTAATGTCTGAACTGAGGGAAAAAGTTTGTGCTGCCATTAGGTATTTAATGGCTGTTCCAGGAATTAGTCTATTCTGTTCGGGTGCAGTCAATCCAGCACTCTTCATGGACACTAACTTATTTACTTGTCACTATTAAGCACGCAATAATGATCCAACAGTGCTCCAAACATATACCTTCATCTGACTTAGCATTCCATAACCATCCATTTATTAATTGCTTAAAAGCATTCAAAGCAACACAGCAAGCTGGCAACATGACCCTGATTTCTTATGTCCCTGGAGTACAAAACAGTAAAAATGCAATTTTTAAGAAGCTGCTGCTCATTCCTGAACAAACAGGGTAATTTTTTTCCTGAATATTTTAATGATAACTACCTAATTCAGAACCCAAAATCTCTACTAAGAACGTCACAATATTTTGACTGCAATGAAGTGCAGCACCTTATTGATTAAGATATTACTGTGCAAAGAAGGGACATCCTGCCTAGGCTTCTCTAATTCCTATGCATATGTTATTTTTGTAATAATTCTATCCAAGGGAAGAACTAATACAGAAAAATGTAATGAAAACAGGATTAAGAGAACTGTGATTTTTTCCTAACATGCATCTCACTTTATGAGACAGGTAATGCCATTCAGAAAATCCCCCATAATTCTTTTCATTACAATTGCAGAGTTCCCCGAGATTCATTTTTTTAAGGAAACTAGCAGCTACTCTAGGCTGATCTTGCCTGTATTCCCTGTCAGTATCTAGTCTTGTTCACACAACATAACAGGATAGCACCCTGCTCCTTGCTAAGTGGCATCTTCAGCAGTACTACCCTCCATGCATTTCTGCTCAGAGATACCAAAAAAAAAAAAAAAAAAAAAANCATGCATTTCTGCTCAGAGATACCAAAAAAAAAAAAAAAAAAAAGAGAAGCTCACTATGAGAAATTTATGCCAATAAAAAGCAGCCACCCTGGAAGGAAAGGCCTTTGGTAGTCATTTCAGGGACGCAAATACTGTCACGAAACAGTACAGCCTGTCATTGCTGCTCTCAGTTCGTTCCCTCCTGGACCCTGAGAACCGAAGGGGAGCAGACAGGGGCTTCCTTAAATTACAGCCGGGAAGATTTTCAGCAGTCACTTGCTTTACCGGGGGTTGTCTTGGAAGTGAGCCCCGGCCGCCAACATTACACAAGAAGCGACTGCCATCTTCAGGGGAGCCCCGGTACCGGACCCGCGCGCATCCTCCGCGAACACACAGGTACCGAAGTTGTGACAAAAACCAAAGGCAGTTGTAGGCGGGTGGTAGCGGCCACCAACTCGACAAAAGCCCTCTCCTCGCTCCCTGCCTCTCTCTCCCAGGTGAAGGGAGTGTGTTTCCTTGCTCAGCCCCTCTCTCTGGAACGGGGGCAGGCATCCCGCCGCGCTGGCGGCGCTCCGCGAGGGACCGGCACTGCAAATTTAGTTCTTCCCGAGAAGCGAGCGCCTCCGCTCCCCACCTCCCGCCCGCCACGCACCCCCGGGCGAGCGCTCAGCCGGAGGGCAGGGACGAGGGGAAACTGAGCGAAACCCTACGAGAACCTCCCCGCCGCCTCCTGAAGCTACGGCTGCGGTCGCTGCCCTCCGCGTCCCGCCGCGGCATGGGATAAGCCGGGCTGGCAGCGTGAGCCCGTTGGCGGAGCGGGGGAGCGGAGCGCCCGGCGTGCATCTGTTGCTGAGCGGGTGGCGGCTGGCACAGGGATGCGGCCGCGGCTTCGCTGGGCGAGGCAGCTTTCCTCCCACCGGTGTGCGTGCGTGCCAAGGGCAGCGGATCCCAGCCACCGCCGTGCACCCCCTCCGCCCGGGCACCCGTCATGGGCCCACCCCCGCGCTGCGGGCGACTCCCGGACAGGGGCACTCCTGGGGCGGCGGGGCGAGCCCCAGCGGCCGGGCCAGCCGCTCCTGATAATACCGGGCGGCCAAGGATAGGGCCCGCCGGCTCCACGTCCCCCACCTCGGCCGCCGGTCCCTGCACATCTGCCGGCAGCCTGCGGGGTCGGGCGGGCAAGGCGGTTCGGAGGCGGCGCGCACGGCCCCGCCGGCAGCCGCAGCCCCGGCCCGGGCGTCCGCGCTGCCCTTGCGCCCCGGTACCCGCAGCGCCCCGGGACTGGGCGGCGGCGCCTCCCCCTGCGCCCGGCGGCGCGGGGCCCGCGGCGGTCCCTACCTCCGTGTCGTAGAGCCGCAGGTCCAGGAAATAGGGGTTGAGCAGGGACTCGTTGCGGATCTGATCCATGGCCAGCTGCACGGCGGGCAGCACTCCCCGGCCGATCCTGCTCTTCTGGTCCTCCTCGGACTGGCTGAGCGGCATCAAGCCCATGATGGAGATCGGCGTGGTGGCGTTGGGGGGCAGCCCGGCCGCCCCCCGGGAGCTGCCCCGCGGCCAGCCCCAGCCCGGCGGCGCCCAGCCCAGGCACAGGAGCAGCAGTAGCATGGCAGGGTTGGAGGTGGCAGCGGCCGGTCTCCGCGGAGAGGGATGCATGCTGCTGGATGGGGAGGAGGAGGAGGAGGACTGAGGGTGGGGGAACGGGCTGAGCGGCGGAAGAGAGCCGAGCACCTCTCAGTCTGGGCGCATCCCCCGGCGGTAGAAGCCAAGGCGGGAGGAAAAGATCTGCCTCGCTCCGCTTCCTCGGGAGCCTCGGGGTCTCCTCTCTCTTTCCCCCCACCCCCCCTCCCCTCCCCTGGCAATAATCCTTCTGGCAATGGCGCCTACTCCTTCCCAGGTCTGCCAGCTGCAACCACCAGGAGCAATAAATAAATAAATAACCACCACCACCACGCACACAGAGACACGGTCCCCACCACCCTCCTCCGCTCTCCCCGGCGGCACAGCAAGGGAGCGGGACCTGCCTCTGCCTCCCCGGCAGCTCTCCCTCCTCTCCGCTCAGGGAGGGACAGCACCTCTCAGGCGCGGGGGGGTGAGCCGAGCAGCCCTCATTGAACACCTCCTTCCTTCCCCCTCCTCCTCCTCCTCCTCCTCCAAAAGGGTGAAGAGGGAAAAAAAAAAGGGATGCTCCAGCAGAAAACGCCGAAGAGGAAAAAGCCCCCCCTAGAGCCGGGGAGGCGGAGGAGGGTGCCGAGCCGGGGCGGGAGTGCTAATGCCGCATTCCGCGGGAGCCGGGGCGCCAGGTGCCGCCTGCGCCCTTCCTCCGGGTCGGGCAGAGCCGCCGGGCACGACGCGCGGCCGGGGGCAGAGCAAAAGTGTGCGGCGGCGGGGGCCGGGCCGAGCTCCCCTTCACGGCATCAGCGTTCGCCGCCCGTGGGTCGGGCACCTTGTCCAGGTGGAGCTGCCAAGGCGGGGAGTGCGAGCTGCGGGCGCTGCCCAGGGGCGGGCAGGGCAGGGCGGGCCGGCGCGGTGCCCCCAGGCAGCGCTGCCCGGCGCGGGCGGGCTCCGCGCTCCCGGCCGCCCTCCCCCGCGCACACGCGGCACGCACACACGCTCCCACTCGGGCTCGGCACCCCGCACACGCACACGCGCAGCCAGCCCGGGCCACGGCAGCTCTGCGGCACGCAGGAGCGCGGCGTTTCGCTACAGCAGAAATCGTGGGTTTGTTGCCTTTTTTTTTTATTATTATTAAAAAAAAAAAGGTTGATTTTTTTGTTTTGTTTT
>PYHW01010717.1:1524799-1539371 GCA_013186435.1 Turdus rufiventris
GGCTGCGGCAGGGCTCTGAGCTTCCCCGAGGACTGTCGCAACCCTGGCAATAGCCTGTGGGAATCGAGCCCTTTCCTTTTCAAGCCTGTTGTCCCAAGTAGTTGTCTTCACATCTCAGAGGCTGTGGGGCATGTCCCACAGACAGCCCGTGGCTTTTTGCGTTGCTCCCAGGCTATGCCCTCACCCCAGTTCACAGTGCCCACCTACATCCGTGGTCTGCAGAGTCCCAGAGCAGCAGTTCACTGATCTGTTTCATCTCAGGTAGATCCCATATAGGATGTGGTACAGGCAAAACGCAAAACTTTTCATAACCCTGCCTTAGGCACCTCACTTTCTATACATATTCATACATTTCCTGAGGTCACTCCAAGCAAACCTTTGAAGATCAACCTAATGCATCTAATTTATATTACACAGCAATGTCAGCACATCTGCAATAAATTGGAAAGAATTTTCATGGATTAATACATTCTAAGATTGTAAAATCTGACCTTGGGCTACAAGCTCTCAACCAGTCATGTCATAACACTTGTTGTGTTACAGCCTTTCACTCAGAATAACATCCAGCAGTGTTGACTTTAAGGTACCAGTAATAAAGAGTCCATCACATCTCTTGATAAATCATTTCAATAATTAATTAATTTGCTAAAATGTGCATTTCATATTCAGTATCAGTTTGTCTCATTCCAACTTCCAACCAGTAGTTCTCATCATACCTTTATTAGTTCAAGAGGACGTAGTATCAGTGATCTACCAGACACAGGGGATAAGATTAATCACATTTTGCTTTTGTAAAATAGTAAGAACAATTTTGCCTCACCTCAAGAGTCATTCCTGGAAGCACTTTCAATGCACCTCTCCTTTTTCCACATGATGTTGAACTGGTGCATCTGACCCTGTGACCTGCTTGCCCTGCACTGCACATAAACTGTAACCTCAGCATCTCCCTCAGGACCAGTTCCATAGGTGGGCGGGTTGGGAAACCTAATCCCTAAAGGCAGATCAGGCAGTGTGTTGTCCTTGTGGGGATGTCTCTTTATGAAATCATCTACACCATGTTTTGAATTCATACTGCCTAAAAGCATCGCCTACCTCCTTACTCTTGTGCACTTGGCCTTGCACTAGAATAAATCAAACCATGAGCTTTATTTGTACAAGTGACTTGTCCAGCAGTTTGTCACCTGCAAACTTTCCAGCAACTCATTTTCTTCCAGAAAATTGATTATCATAACACCAAGAACATTCCTAGGATGCCAACAGGAATAGGTGCCATATTGATTTTGTGTAATGCTATTTTTAACCAGAATATCATATGCTAAAGATGTTTTGCCATTCTCAACTTGATATGCAAGTTTGTCTGTCAAAATTCGTTTCACAGAAAATCTTTCTCCACTGCTTGTATACTGTATCATTCCGTGATTTTCACCAGTACTTGGCGACCAGAACTACAGCTACTTGGATCAGTTTGGTGATCTTTTTACAATACTGGCAGTTTATTAACACACATTGTCTCTGGGCCATCATCAGCTTTCTAAGATTTGGGCTTTTTTGGGAAGCAATTTCCATGTTTTTGAGAACTCAGTCTTTCTGAAATAAAGTTTGAGGCCAGGTTGTGTGTTACAACAGAATTAGTATCTTGGACATCATTAGCAACGGCTTGCCATCCTTCTTTACTACTGCTGTAGCAGCCAATATCCCTTTGTTAGCTGAAGATTGAAATGCATCTCCTTGCTTTTCCCAGCACAGGTCAGAAAATGCTACTGGACAGTTCCACTCAGTGTAAAGTTCAAGGCTTGCCCTCATGTGGGAGGCAGAGACCAGGTGACACTGGTGTCCTGCAGTGCACAGGGAAGGCCAGTGCAGGAGAGCTAGGGCAAAGGAATGCATCTCAGAGCTGCAGAGGTCTGCAGTACAGCTGGGTATCATCTAAAGCAAGCAAAGCTGTGGTTCAAATTACAGTGTTTAACAATGTGGTTCTTCTGACCTTAATCTGTTTGTTGCTGCATTCGCTGTCAGTAAAACAGGGTGCTCTTTCTTCGTGGTAATACTGTGAAGACAGATTAATAAGCATTTGAGAAACACTAAGAAACTGTAACATTCAAGTTCTTTAAAAACAACCAAGCAAGAAAAAAAATAAAGGGGAAACAAACAAGTCACATTAAGAAAATAACTTTTATTTTTCAGTCTAGGGATTTGTTATGGGGATGCAAATAAGGCCAGATATTGAACAATGAGGATTAGTTAAAGTAAGCCACTCAAAATTTTTCCTGTGTGTCAGTGAGGCATGTAAAAAAAAACAAGAAAAAAGCCCCCAACAACAACAAGACAAAAAAAACCAAGCACCCCCCCAGCCCCCAAAACAGGGAATGTACCACAAGAAAATCATGTAGTCTAATAGGCACACTGAGGCCAGCTTTTAATTTCACAGAAAACCTTTATTTCTGACACTTAAGTATTTAATTTGCAATCTGAAAGTTTCACATTGTCTACATATGTTTTCAACATGATTATATGCTACAGTTATGTTCTGAAAAGCCTGCTTCTTTCCAATTCCAACACTGAGAAATTTCTTCTTTTTTAGGTACTATTCTGTTTTTATGCATAACAGATGCCCAGGTAACAGCTCATTTTAAATAGGAGGTGGCCTAAAGTAGAATTGCACAGAACTGTTTATTAAAGATTGTGTCAGACACAGCCACAGGCCCCAGCTGCCTTTTTTTGTTTCCCTTAGAAATCCCTAGAATGTTTTGCTACTCTCAAATTGGCAAAGTGCATTCCCTAGGATGAAATCCTCTGAAGCTGCACACATCCTTTATCTGTTAGGCAAAAATGCTTTATACTCTCATTTGGTCGTCCACATCAGACACCCTCTGTTTATTCCTTGTTGGCTAAAATATCAGTTCACAAGAATAGTAAAACCTGTTCTCTTTACTCCAAAGTCAAATGTTGCTTTTTTCCTGGCATGTTACCCAGTCATTTCAGTGCTTCAATCATGTGAATCCTTCAACTATATTTCTGTAAAAACACTGTCAAATATCTTTCCACTAACGATCACTTCCAATTTCTCAGTTATTACTAAGTCTTCTCACAGTGTATGCACAATTAACAATTTTGTTCTTTATATATTTATGTTTGCTCATTACAGAGTACCTAATTAATTAATTTCACATTTAAGCTTCTGTACTGGTATGATTCCCTTGACCACTCTTTCTTCAGTTGCAAGTTAAGTATCCTCAGTCCATGGATAAAGTAAAGAAACTCAGAAAACTGATTTTTCCCTTAACACCAGCAAATAAATTGCATCTGCTGCAAGTCCTTACCCATTCTGAGAGATGGTTTGATGCTGCACAAAATATGCCATGCAGTCCCTTAAGCCAGCAACTCACTTCCGGTATGTATTTTCCTGTATATTCATCTTGTTACTACTTTTGGAGAGGTCACTGAGAAGGTCCTGCCCTGTTGCTGTCTCCAGCCACCTTTGCAAATTCTGGAGCCATAAAATTCCTTTCAGTCCTGACTGGGACTGGCCTAATTAGGCTTTGTCTATTCATAAAAATATCAGTAAATAGTGGATTTAAAAAAATTGAAAGTTGTTAATTTAGGCATAGTAATTTTAGTACTGCATGTACTGCATGTTTTTCCTCTGTAAATGAGAAATGTCAGAATACTGCAGAGCTGTAATTCAAACTCAGCTATTGCTGTTGCACCTCAACAGAACAGGGGAAAGCTCTCCCATCCATCTTTTCACCCCCTCTCAAGGGCTTTCCCACCCACCTCAGCTAACTTCCTAGCACAAAGTTCCATATTTGTTAAAAGAGTATACAGCATTCTCAAACACTGACAAAAAACCTGCACAGTTGCAATACACACACAACTGCATGATCCTGACCCTACAGTCTCTCCAGACACCTCGATTGCTATCTTTATATCAGGGAATCAGGACAAAGCTCCACTAACTTCAAGTTAATCTCCTAATCTAAAGGCCTTAAGAGAGGCAAATGAAGTTAAAAGAGCACCAGATTTTAAATTACCAACCAAGCACTATCACTGTTTAAGTGGCCGTGTTTTCATAAATAGGAAATAGGAGCACGATCTCATCAGTCCTTGTTATCAACCAATACGAATTTCCCCTTACAGTGCATCTTACCACTTCTTATAACTATAACAAAAATTGAACACAGTTTTGAGTCTCTGTTTTCAGCAGAGCCAGCAAGAAATACTATTTCCAGTTCATGTTGACTGATGCATGTACAATGATGACTGTTGTTCCCAGATGTTTGTGCAAGCTCTAACAATCCCCCAACATAATGGCTCAGCAAGGCTGCATATACAGAGGTTTCAGTGGTTTATTTCTTAGAAGGAACTTTCATGTACTGTCTTCTGTCAAAGTGAAAATCCAGTAAATTTTAGCCCTGGTTGAAGACTCACAATTTTTAAATGAAAGGAAACTGGTGAGTGAATAAATGAAAAAAAAAATCATTATCTGATAATTTCAAATAAATATGATAATTAGGCACCTGACAGCAGTCTGGATGGCTTTCAAAAAAAACCTAAAAAAACCCAAAAACAAACAAACAAACAAACAAAAAACTAAAAAAAAAAAAAGCCCTAAAACAATAAATACAGGAATAGAAAGACTAAGAAAAGAGCATTGATTTGTGACTAAAGTCCTCCAGTTTTTCCATTTTATGAAATATCCAGCCCCATCTCTGCTCAGGAGAAGTTCAAAGTCCACAGTTCATTCCTAAGCAGGTAGTCCTGACCTCCTTCATAAGGAAGTCTGGAGAAGTTAAAGAAGTCAGAGGATGTGCTTCATGACTCAGATGCTTGATGGAGTCCTTCACCCTCCAGACATGAAGCCAGACATTAATATAACTCCAGTGCATTGAGAAGAAGAAAAGGCTATCAAGGAATAAAAAATAGTGAGTAGAGGGAGTAGAAGGCCAAAACAGAGAGAGCAAGCTGGTGGCATTGCTCATGTTCGGTGTTTGCTTTTGAACTCAAGTGTGTTTGTCTAGCAAATATGCATCCCAGGCTAGCAGGTTTGCTGGCATGTGTGAAAACATCTTAGCTGCAGGAAGCCAAAACCATCAATACTTCCCTCTGAACAAAGGCAAAGTGAAAAGATGTAGAAAATAATTTCTAGTTACTAAGTTTAAGTTGCATAATACCATCTGATGATGAAATCTTGAAATCCCAAGACTAAGAAAACCTCACTGAGAATGGAGGTCAGTAAGAGCTCTGGCTATGATTCCACTAACTGGGCTTTTATCAGATACTAACATTGTTCAATCAGCAGACAAGAAGGCAAAGCAGAAATTAATAGAGAGTTCTTGCTGTACTCTCATGCAGGCACCCACTTTTGATTTGGGGCGCCACAAAGTGTAAACCACTGCTGCTACAAGGGGAACAGAAGCATTACTGAGCTCAGGAAACAGAACCTGAGACACCATAAAATAAAGCTGTCTTCTCCCAAGTGCTGTAGGGATCTAGGCCTAAGAGATCAGCAAAATTATTAAATGAAAACCACTGACCACAAGAGAAAAAATTAGTCGATAAGACATTTCCCACTCTACCGAATCACAAAATACTTTATTAATTCTAACATCAGTTTCATCAATCCAGCCCACATAGACAAAACTTCAAAGGTGTTCACAAAAACATTCTATCCACATAGCTAAGAAAGTCCTTGGAAGAACCAATACATGTATCTCCTACAGGCAGAAACCCTCCCCCCACACCCCAATCATATAAATAGATATGCCAAAATGGCATGAGCTTATGGGGATTCAAAGAAGAGGCTGTACATTTTTATAGAAAACATGAACAAAAGCAAATAACAAAACACATACCAAACTAATCAAAACAGAAGCCAAGACTTCTGAGAGGAAAAAAGTTGAAATTTTCATCCTTCTACACAGAGAGGCATTCCTTCATCTGACAGAGAAAGAAACTCTTCTTAGGAGCTGAAACCCTTCTAATCAACATGGTAATGCTGATGGTCAATGGCCAGATCCATTGCTGTACACACACTCATTGTCTGACTGGGCCAGGCAGATCCCACACCAGGGCTCAAACCATCCTGTACTGGTGCAGGTTGCATGCTTTCAACAGGACCACATGCAGGGTCAACTCATCTATAAAGAGTTCCCAGACAAAATACAACTCATACCCCAAAGGCAATCCTTTTTTATATAAATCTTATCTGCATTTCACAGAAATCAGTCGCAAAACTGTTCTTAAAATATAATTGTTTTTACAGGAATCATTCAAACACTTATATTTTAAGATTCATTTTCTCTAATGGCAATTTTGAAATTTTTACAAAAGAATTATTGGTAGGTCTTATCTTGAAAGTTTTATGCACATTGAAAATCTGCATAATGTTAAAGTTGGTTGTGCATTCTAGGACACAGCCACATAGCTGGTCCCTTTTCAATCCAAATAGCTTTTTCCAAGAATTACCTTTAAATATTGTTGCCTTCTGCCTTTAAGAAAGATGAGAAAATCCCCATTTTACTCCCAAATCAGTCTTAAGCATGATTAGAAACTTGTCAAGGACCATGAACATCTACAATTGCCAGAACATTTAAGGTATAGTATTGCCAAGCATGTGCAATTTGTATGCATCTAGACTGTTATTTGTGCAAAAACCTGCAGACATACTCTGCCTTTATGTGCAAATCCCCACTGTCTTCAGTGAGGGCTTTGTGGTAGTCACTTAGGGCAGAATATGGCCTACATTTACCTTCTTGGTATTTAAAAGACAAGAATAACTATCAACAACTATCTGTTAAAAGACCCAACTGCAGAATGTTGTAGTCGAAAAATAAACATTTTAAGTTATTGGCAGATTAACATTAGTGCAATTATTTTGACTGCCTTACTTCCACACAGTAGATTTAAAAAATACATTGTCACTTGTGAAAGGAACCTAAGACACTTCAGAAGCAGTTATGTAGCTGCCAAATAAAGAGAAAAGGAGCAGATTCTGTGGCACTTTATGAAGCTCTCAATAGTTAGTGCCTTCTAAAGCTCCAGGAAACGACATCCACGGTTTGTCAATTAATTACAGTTCTTTCCATACACTTTCCATATCACTCAGGAGATTTTCAAAAGGCTGACTAGAACAGGCACATTTTTTTGTATTCAGCTATGTCCTAGACAACATCTGGATCAAGTTCTTTCTTTGAAGAACCATTTTTGGTAGGCTGAGTTGGTACAAGGCCGTAACAATGGTGCTGGATTCCCGTTGTAAGCGTTTGCCTCGGCTTGTATGCAGTTCTGGGTTTGTGGGTGAAACAAGGTACCGTCCTACAAAAGACAGAAGTAAAGTTTGCTCTTCAGGTGTCAAAAATTACAGGCACATAACTGTGTTTTAAAGTAACAGAAAACATTTGCAACAAATAAATATCTCACATATCCTTCCAATGGGGTTGTGTGGTAAAGCCTCAGTCCTTGAGGATGTCTGAAACTTTATCAAAAGATCCTGCTTTTAAACTGAGATCAGCATTGCTTTAAAGTGACTCATGAAGTGACATCTCAGCCTGTAAAGATGTGCTAGCATTTGCTTTCATTGACTTTTTTTACTGGACCAGAATATGGCAGAAAATAACGAAGCCAAGTACAAGCACTACCCAAATGTGTCAATTTATTGCACAACTTGTAAGTAAAACATAGATGTTGTTCATTAAGCATAAATGTTACACCTTTTTTCAGCAAGAAATTTTCCTGTCACTTCATAAGGTATATTTTTGGTGGAAGAAAGTAAAAGTATCTAAGCGTGCCCCTTGCCTGCAAGATGTCTGTGGAGTTCACTTGCTTTGCTGAAGGGCAGCACAGCTGCCTCACAGGCGTACAGTCTGACAGGCCTCCACAGTCAGACTCCCCAAAGAACACATTTGAGACCTCAGGCCCTTTTTATGGTAATCTACAGTTCAAGTCTCTCTTTCCAATCCAGGAGCACTGTCAGCTAGGATAGCGAGCCAGCCGTAGAGGACTGCCCTGCTCTGAGCCCATCCATCCCCTCAGCCTGGGTGACACTCCCACATTCAAGCATTCCCAAGGTCCTGGCAGCTTTGAAAGCAAAATGCCAACACCTTGTTCCTGAGCATAGCCCTGACTCCTGGGGAAGTCTTCTCCTTCCTTCATCAGGAATGTTGCACTTAACTGCATCCTGAGTCACAGCTCCTGATGCCCAGCAGTGTGTGCTTGCTCACAGACTTGCTGACAGACTCAGCTGCTGGATTACTTTCCTGTTTCCATCATGATAATTCAAATTTGAGAATGGATTAATCAGTATCCATCTCACACATTTTTGACTCAGTGTCCGCAAGAACCCAAGCTGGTGGGAAGGCTGTTCAAATCTTTGATTATGCTACATCCATAAGGACAGCTGTCTGACACTACTATGCAAGAAGCAAAAGAAATGTGGTGCTGACACCTCACCCATCACTCGCCTTCAAAGGTGGAGACCGGTGCTTTTGATTTAGTGCAGCAGCAGGAAAGGAATTGGAGCAGAGCAGCATGTTCAAATCACACACAGGCACAAAGCAATCATGAGAAAGAACATTTAAAGTAATTCCTAAAGTCTCAGATGTTAAATTTATGGTTATGAATACAGTGAAAACAGATGCAATCCATAACTTTTTTCAATTTTTTAATTTTCTCAATTTGAAAATTTCAGTTTTCTTGATTACTTCTTGAAGTGACTTAAGATCCTTCAATATGCATCATCTTAGGGATTAATGTATATGACCTTGAGCAATTTTGTTAAAAGTCGACACTAAAAATGAAACATGATTTATAAAGTCAACCTTTTAAACATTTTTATTTAGTAATATTACTATGAGCTTCAGTCTGGACTAGATTTAGGGAATGGATAGTAATTTTCATCTCATTTTTTTAGAGTTTACCCTGCTACCTGTCACTGGTGTAGTATCAAAGCATGATATTTGTCAGCCATGGAGCCTGTAGAGATTAGATGCATTATGCAGACACATTATGTAAATATACCATTTTGATATATTATGTGACCTTTTCCCTTAGCCAAATAACAACACTCCAGAACCTGACCAAGGCCATAATTTTTCATCCAGCTTATTTTCTCTCAGGCATCCAGGAGTTTCTATTCAGATTCAAAACTACTAAACACAAGTTTTTCTAATATCATGTAGCAGCAGGTGCTTAAAAGCAGGAAAGAGCACAAAGTACAGTAATTTCATGACTATAAGGCGCACCCTTTTGACTAAAATTTTGGTCCAAACCTGGAAGTGTGCCTTATCTGATGTGCAAAGTTTGGAAATTTGTGAACCCGGAAGTGCAATCTGCGAGCTGAGCCGGGACCCGTAGGAGCTGAGGCCGCCGGGTGGGGGAAACCGGGAACCGGTGCAGCCGCTGGCTGGGGAGAAGCTGGGGGAAATGGCGAGAAAGCAGGGAAGTGCCAAGAAGCGCCGCAGGAAAGCACTGAAAAGCTGTGAGAACGCACCGCAGGAAAGCACCGAAAACAGCGCCGCTGGCCCTGTAAGCAGCGCTGGCCGCCGCCACTGCAGCCCCGTAAACAGCGCCGCCAGCCCCAAAAGCGCCGCTGGCCCCCGCTGCAGCCCCGAGCCACCCCGAACCGCCACTGCCCCGAGCCCTGCCTCGCCAGCCGGCGCCGGCAGTGGGCGGGAGTGACAGGCCCCGTGCACGGGGAGGATGCTTAGGGCTGCGTTTAAAGGCTACATCAATCTGTGAAAAATGTTTGCAAATTGAGCACCTACCAGTAAACTCCACGATCACGGGATTCCGTTACTAATTTGTTACTTTGTTGCACGGGGCACGGATCTTCGCAGGAAAAAAGTGTGCCTTATAGTCCGGTGCGCCTTATATGATCTATAAAGTTGCAAATTGCGCCGGCTCCTGGGGGGTGCGCCTTATAGTCTGGTGCACCTTATGGTCATGAAATTATTGTACTTGGTGGTGTGTGAAGTATTGGAGATATATGCTCATATAAATACAGCAAAATAAGTCAATGAAAGGAGAGCAGAAGTAAGCCAGCCATGTGACTGGCTGGGGAAGGGTTCTATTGAAGCACCTCAGTCTCAGGAGAAGACATTAGGAGTGACACGCAAGAGAGAATATTCCCAACCTCCTTGATGTTAACAAGGGTGTTTTCCTTCCTCTCATCTTTCTGTTCTTTATGACTGGAATACTCTTTGCCTGCTACCCTGTTTCTGTGTTCAGATATTAAAACCCAAGGCAGCCTATTTCTCCCAGAGACCTGTGCCAGTGTTGTGGCCTGCACAATGTCTATGCAGTAAGATAAAGAATCTTAAAAATTCAACAATTCTCCTTCCACCCACTCCCAAAAAAAAAACCAAAAAAGCAACCCAAACCCAAGCAGGCATACTCACCTCTCTGAAAATAAACTTCTGGTTTTCAGGAACACTGTGGGCATTTTCTTGACACAAGTTCATTGTCAAGTAGTCAGTCCCTGAGTCGACCGCTGCGCAGGCTTCCGGCTGCCGTGTGTTGTAGCGTATTTCATTATGGGATGTGTATTCAAAAAACTACAAACCCAAGAGAAGAAACAAAGGACAGCAGTCATTCCATATGTACACAGAGAATATTTGTAAAGGGCATATACCAAGAGACTATAATTAGATTCATGAATAAAAGTTGCTGCTGTGAAGAGAAATTCTGCCAGAAATATTCAAGGGTCCTTAACTTCTACTGCTTATTATTTTACAGAAAATCAATCACATCACAGCACTGCTCTGGTAGCACTTAAATTGCATGAAATACTGAATAAATGTCCTGGCATTCCAGCATTAAAGAATTTCCTAAATTCAACCATAATATTTGACTTCCACATTGAAGGCCCCCTTAAAAATAGGATGGAAAACCACTCTGGCCTGATATTATGCCTTCTTAATTCAGTCATCACAAAGTAATATTACTTTTAACTAAGGAGTTGCTCACTGCATAGTTGAAATGCAGTTTGGTCCAGGTTCATTTTCAGTTATAATGTCATTTCCAATACTAAGGATGCATGCTGATGAGCATTTTATTCTATAAAGTTTGAAGATATTTGAAGCAATTTGAAGCACTTACAGCTTGAGAAAAAAAAAAAAACAAAAACAAAAAAAAACCAAAAAAACCCCACAAAACTTCCTTAAAGACAATTTACTATCTTTGCTTGTTGCATGATATTCTACAAAAGTGTTTTGAGCACGCTCTGAAACTCCTGGCTTCTGTGGCAGTTATGATTGAAGACTCCCTTAAAATTTTATACTTATCATGGACATTTGCCAACTTTTGGACTTCATTAAAGAGTGGCAGAGTTTGAGAGTTGTTTGTATTTAGCAAGCCTTATAAATAATTTAGATGACTATAGTGCACGGATGTGTGTTTAGATCTGATTTAGACTATACTCAATAAAGTAGAGGAGAGCTTTATAAACATCAGAAAATTGCTTATTACCCATAGTAAAGCTGCATTAGCAGACACCAATAAAAGGATGAGGGAGAGAAGGAATCCTCTTTTGTTTTGTTCCCCCTCTGGAGACTGTAAGGCTTTGGAAGGGGGCTGTACCAATTCAGAAATGTATATACTTGAACTTACCACAAAAACATCCAGGCTAATAACCTTGAATGAGGAGTTGTAAATGGAGTTTCAGTATAAACAGGACTGTGTGATTACAAAATCTGCAGCCATCCATTTCCAAGTGTAAGAGCTCTGATCTAGACTACATTGATAATAGCTGTTCTATGAAATCTGCCCCTCCTATTACCACAATCAGGAATTTCTCTGTCAAGGTGGCTGTCACAGCCATACACTGACCAATGCTGCCCACTGCATCACCCCGTGGATCCTCATGGCTTTTCTTTTTCCTGCAATGATGCAAGTGACCAACCCACCCTCCCACCAGATTTCACCTGTTTGCCACCATTCGAGGTAAGCCACAAAGGGAAATGAGTGTTTTGAGAAAGCAACATCAGGTTTGAAGACTCCCTGCAGACATAAAAGCCCAGAGACCAGGATTTTCCCTTGAAACCTAATGCTAAGATCTGTTCCTACAATGTAGGTTGTACTACCTTTATATTTGCCTTATTAAAAAAAAAATCACATCAACAACAAAAGTAAATTGTGTGACTATTGGTCCTATTATTATTATTTGATTATTATTTGCAGCAGCAGCTATTCCCTTGCCTTTAGGCTTTATTCCCAGGTTGACACATGGAAAACACACCACTTTGGGCACAACAGTGAGATACAGGAACAAGCATTTTAATCCTATGGCTTCTGAAAAAAGAAAAAGCCTCAGTTATGCTCAGTTGTGTGTGGATGGACACTTTTCACAGCTGCCACTTTCACAAAGCCATATTTAGAGCCTTGCTCATTAGGGGACTTATTAGATATAATAACTCTTTAGCAATTTGTATTACAAGTGAAAGCCTGCAATCTGCTGACTGTACCAGATGCATGGTAAATGGAGCAGCTAGTAGATCAGAGCACTTCTTACTACTGATATCTTTCCTGAATGGTCTCTCAAGGACTTGCACAAGATTCTGAAGAAGAGCAAGTAAAATGGTTAATTTCTGGATAATTTTAAGGAACGGGGTTATAGTACCAGCAACCAAGCACTCCTGCCTTGTTGCCCAATGAATATAATACAGTTCATTACCCTACACTGCTTCAAAATGAATAAATACTTCAGGCTTTGGGCTTTTCCAAGCCCAAAGGAAATAAATATCTTCCTCCTCAAAAGGTGCAATGGTTTTTAGTTCTCTTTTCTTGCATTCCGTCAGCAGAAAGGAAGTATTTTCAGACTAATCCATGACCCAATAACTAGTAGCCTTTCCTTCTGAGAATTAGTAGTGCTATTGGGAAACTTGATGAAGCCTTTTTCACAGTGTCTCTAGCTTCTGGACAATCTACAGGATACGCCTCAGCTGCATCAGTGTCTCTCTGGTACTGGGGCCAGCAGCAGATTTTGGCTACCTCACTGGACCCTGAAACACATTCAGCTTTCTCTGTGCCTGGCTACTGTTGTTTTGAATGCAGGAAAAAGTTTGCACTTGATGGGTAGAACCAGCAGAGAGGTTACCAGGTCTGCTACTCTTTCTTGCTGAAAACCCAAGCGCTTTTGCTCATTTTTTTGTTTCCCTCTTGCTATTTATGTCAAATGTTATCAGTTCCAAATGGAGCTTCTGGAAAGAACACTCAGTCAGTGTTTTCCCATCCTCTTACCACATCAGGTTGATTTCTTGCCACCACATATTGGTGCCCTGTGTACTGCTTCCCAGTCATACCCAGAAGGGCAAAGGGCTTTACTGATGTTTAATTTCAAAGACTCTCATTCTCATCTCCCACAAAATATAAGCAGCCTGAGGTGCAAGTAGTCAGCAGCCAGTGTATTGTGTATTTCCTGCCTCTCTTCCATATACACTCAGCTCTTAACACTGCAGTGTTGTCCTCACCTTCTTGTAATAGTGAACATATTAATTTTAAAGAATCTCCAGTTAGTTTTCTTGTGCTTACCCAAAAGGAGTAAAGGAAACCCTCTCAACTAGACCATGAACTCAAGGAAGAACAGCAACAAATTACCAGGAACTTTATTTATTCACTGAGATGTAAAACAGGAGCAGGTGCTAGACTTACAGCTCTCTCCCCCCAGCACAGTGCACACAGATATTCAGAGGTCACTAAGTGGAGATTTGTTTCCAGGGAAGAATTTTGCAAGTTGTGCCTACATAAAAAGCCACCTGCCTGTGGTGAGAGACAGGGAACTAGAGCAAAGCTTGGAATGAGCGTTTGATGCTAAAGCTCTATATAGGTAATGAATGGAATGAGGAGAACACACTTGAGGAGAAAAGGCAGGAAGAGTTCGGGATTAGGATGGCAGATATCCTTCCAAGGGGCCAAAGAGAAGTTAAGGGCTGCCTGTTGTCAGTAAATATCTCTGAAACTCTGTGGTTGTTGACACTAGAGAATGACCAAACCTTGCCGTGATCTTTTCATCAGCAGACAGCAATGGATGTAAACATGGAAGATTTGGACTGTTTTGATCCTGAAAGTGTCACCTGCCAAGAAATTCGCACCACAAGGAACAGCCTACTACCTTTTCAGAATTACTGTCAAGAAGGTGGTGGGATGGGAAAAAAATAGAGAGAAATGTCCTGCTGGTGGGTTTCACAGCTATTTGTGAGACAGAAAACAGAGCTGCAAGTCCAGCAAACCCAACTTCATTTCCCATCTCACTTGTGTTTGTATATCTTGTCTTATTTAGCCTTCCTCTGTTCCCCCGCTCACAACTCTCCCTGCTGTTCACTTATTCTCCTGCAACTACCTGTCACCCCTACTCACATGCCCCTTTGCCAACTGGTATCTCAGCTCCCACATTCAATAATGTGGGCACTCCCTGATCCTTTCCAATAAAATGTTCTTCAATTACTCTGCTTGGTTCACTCCCTCTACTACTCTTTCCTCTATCACACATGCCCTGCTCATCATATGTTACTCAACCTCTGTCCCAAACTACTACTGCCCTTTGTCATCTTGGTCCTTTCTCCGTAGCTCCTGCTAGCCC
>PYHW01010717.1:1545541-1567458 GCA_013186435.1 Turdus rufiventris
GTCTCCAGGTCCAGTCAGTCCTAATCTTGGCTACAAAATTCAACCTCAAGTGGCAGCTCTACAAATTGGATTATAATGCAGTTTTAGAGGTATACCCTAGAGAAAGGATGCTGATTCCTCTGAGAACTTGGAGCACCAGTCATGCAATAATATCTTTGATTACATAATTTAAATCACATAGCTCTCTTCTTCTGCCTATCCATATATATCATGTGTTCTTTAGATAAATTAAATAATGATCTCTTTCATGTTGTAGCAAAACAAAATTCTTCATAGTTTTAAAGGCATAGTTTAAAATCATCCTTCCATTTTTTTAAGATTATATCAAGTTTAATTAAAAGAAAATCATGACTGCTGAGCACTTGGAAATGAAGATGAGATGGTCTTGGATGAAAAAGGGGAAGGAAGATGTCAAAAGAGAAGTTTACGTTTTTGATTTCCCAACTGATTCAGTCAGTGATAGATGCCTGTACAGATAGAAGGCAGAAAGAGAGACCAGATAGAAAGTCACAATACAAGACATCTATCAGTTTAGTTGCTTTACATTCAGCTGAAAGAATTATCAGCTAGAAACTAAGAACAACAAAGAAAAACTTACCATGGCAGACCATAGTATGGTCACACTGCCAAGTGATCAAACTTACAGAAAATTAGAGTAAAATCCTCATTTTTGTGTCACCACTGTCTTTAAAAAGCAATCTTGAGACCAAATTTAAAGCCAAATTCGCCAACTAACCATACTCTTTATCCTCAGATATGCACCTCAGTGCCAGCCATACTTAGCACATACCTTAGGAGAGAGCAGAGCCCTGACTATTCCCTTGCTTTGCAGCCATGCCTTTCCACAGTCACCGACAGCATGAAAAGATCACAGAGCTGCCCAGTTCCTCATCTTCATCCAGCTGCACAATGCAGCGATGTCACCACACTAATACTGAACACCCTAGCCTGCTCAAAGTTATTCCTACAGTCACCCACACCACCCCTTCCCAGGGTGATCAGGATTTGTAAGCTGGCCAAGTCTCAGCTGTCTAGGTGGGAAATCCGTGCAGAGCTGGGGCTCAAGTCTGGTTACAATTTCACACCTACCTACTGGTAGGTACTCTGACAGTAAGTGCCCTCAAGGATGGCCAAATCAGATGCTATGCCAGAAAAAGAGACATCACAAGAGCCTAAATGGCATTATCAGCCTTTCCAGAAGTGCTGACATCTTATTTTAACCCACTGAGTGTCTACCAGCTTTACTTCCTCCTGGCCCTGGAAAGAAATTATTAAAGTCAGAAGGTTCATGTCCCACAAAGTTCCAAAGCTGCATAAAGCCCAATGAGAAGCAAGATCTTTTTCTCCTTTATGGTTCTCAGGCAGTTTGCAGGAATGCAATCGTATCTCAGGCAAAAAGGTTCATAATTCAGTATGTTTAAGTAAAGTTTCAGGCAGCTAACATTTTAGACTACAAAGTTTAGTATGGATATTTTTATTTATGTATCAAGAAAAAAAATGTAGCATAAGAGGCTGCTTGTCAGTGCACAGCACTGAATGCTGCTCAATAATTTTTGTTATTCCATTTGAATAACACATGGCTGACTTATGGGTAATCTTAGAAATATTTTCAACTTCAGTTCAAAAGTAAAAACCTTTTTAAGGGAGGTAAAAACTCCCATATTTCCTCGTATTCTCTTTGAACAATTAAATAACCTCACACTAAGCTGAGCTGTTATCAAAGCTGACACTTTTAAATGCCTTATTTTTGTGAACCAGAAGAGCACTACACAGCTAAGGCGGGAGTAAAGAACACCATCAGTGATTCATTGAAGCTAGCAGATGGGACTCAATATCCACAAATCAGCTGAATCAGTAGGTGTCGTTTCTGCACTCTCAGTTTCTCAGAATACAACCATATTTCCATCACATTTTAAATTCTTCCTCGCCCCCCAAAAATGGTGCATTCTCATTATGCTCACAACTACATGACAGCATTTATGAATTGTTTTTAGAGAAATATAGAGAGCACACCTAAATTATACTCTAGATACCTCAAGCAGCTCTGAACAAGAGTTATTATTTCTAGGTACTGTCAACCCTTCGCCTGAGGATGACAATTAAATCATAAAAGAAACTGCACAAATCCCTCCTCTTCCCTGGGAGGCTGAGGTATTATCACTGGCACCAGTCTAGCCCTTTCTTTTGGAGGGAGAAGCATGGAGGCAGAGGGAAGGATAAAATTCCTGAAATGCTCCTGGAAAGTCTTATAATACCTTAGTGCTTCAACTGTCCCAGAACCTTGTCAGTAGCAATCCAGCACCAAAGAGCGAAAACTGAACCAATGTTGTACAGGGTTTGTTCAAGGTACTGGATAATGTGGGTAAAACCTTTCACAGCAGCGATCATACAGAGATACCGCCTCTCCTGCAAGCTCCAAGACAAATGGAGGAGGGTGGCAATGCTCCCAGAGGCTCCTAAGGGTTTTTCTGAGAACTGCTGCCCTCCCTGTGGGAACTCCCACAGCTCCCCAGGGGAAATACAGCTTCCCAGGGGAAACCACAGCATTTCCACATTAGGATCTTTTTCATTCAACAACTTACAAAGCTATCAGGGCAGACTGGGGAGATTTGGTTCCTGAATGTTTTGTATGTCCACAGAGATCAGATTTTTTTTCCCTTTCCTGAAGGAGATTCAGCAGAGGCTGAGTAACTCAAGGGGAGAGGAGATGTCAGCAAGACGAGGGCTGGATGTGATGCAGCAGTGTGGGAATGAAGCTTAACTGGATCCGCAGAGTGATCAAGTTACCAGCAAAAGAACTTTTAGGTCATTGTGGCATTTGGTAATCAGGAAGGTATTTGATACATTTTTGCCTGGTGGAAAGGCACAGTTTTGTGTTCCTAACATCCAGTAGGTATCTGGTGAGTTTTCAGAGGAAACAGGTATTTGCTGCATCATCTCTGCCTTCATCCCTTCCAGATGAGATTACAGTAATGTGATATACACAGAGCTATAGTTTATATTTATTTGTAAGCTGCAAAAAGCATAAAGAGCTGTCAACTCTTAGAAGAGGATTCTGATATTGAACCCATTGCCTGTGCCCTTGCTGGTCTAAGGTGACCTCCAGATTAAAAATTAACATGTTGGTTTAATATACACAATCCCTTATGATCTGAAAGCACTTAGCACCAACTCTCTTTCCCATCACCAGAGCATCATCTTTTTCATCAGATAAAATGTACGAACATATGTTTCAAAGCACACTCTTTTTCTTTTCAATTCAACAAGTAAAATAAAACACTTTACTTTTCTCTTTTTTTTGTTATGCAATGTTTCAAGAAATAAAACCCTTATCGTTTCTTGCCTTTAACAGTTCCAAGATATCATTTTGAATTCATGGCAATATTACCTGTTTTCATATTCTATCACAGAACTCCTTCAGAAACAGCATTCCCTTAAATAAAGATTCTGATAGAAACCACATTTTAAAGCCTACCAATTTTAACTGAATTCTACCAAAATCCTAAACTGATTTAGGCACAAAACCACCCTCACACTGACTTAGTAGAAGAGCTCAGAGAACCGCAAGTAAGCCCCCTTCTCAGCAGCCACGTACCATTCCAAAGAAGCCTGGTCTGTCCTCGGGTACATGAAGTTCTGGATACACGTTCTCCAAAAACCATTTGAAGTCCTTACATTTCAGCTTCTCTCGTAGAAGTCTCCTTTCTGTCACATCTCCATATGGTTCCTGGGGGAAAAAAATAAGAAGAAAGAAGAAAAAAAAAATTAAAAAAAAAAATCTAGAACAGATGCTCCCTTTTAAATTATCTGTATACATTATTAGGAACCGTATGCTACAGTGATGAGTAGGACTTCTAGCCAGGAAAAATCACCATGTTTGGGTGCTGGATTTGATTTCATTATCCTTACATTTGTTAAATGTTGATAAAAAAGAATTGGAACTGTGCAAGTAAAACTTTAAAATATTCTAGAAGACAGTTTGTCTGAGAAAACTCCCTGAATCCGCAAGTGAGGAAGCCCTTGAATACAGATTGCTGGAGTCTGAGAAGGCGTATTGGAAAATAAAACTTCCTTTAGATAGATAATTGAAAATTTCCAAAGCAGTGAATGAATCTTGAGGATTTTAAATCATACCACTATCCATTTGCAAATTGCCTGTATAGTTTTACACTTAAGTGATGAAATTTGTAAAATCTGCTAATGCATCCTTTGAACTTCACCATTTTGGGGAGTGGGGAATATGAAATCTTAAACCTCTAGAGAAAAGCTTTCATTGCAGACTTTTCCCTGTCTATGGACTAGAGCAGAGTTCACATCTTTTTATGTCTGTCTTCAAAAACCTATCTTTATATTGACTTGGGACTTCAGATAGTCAGAATCTGCAGCCCCCAGATTTTTACAGGTCACTTGATGCACTCTTTCATCAAACCACAAATGTATTTGCATTTCTCAAAGCTGTGGAAATCCAGTGAAAACACAAAGCAGATGTACAGCAGAGGCAGAGAATGCCTGTTTGAATAAACAAACAGCGTGACATATTAGCTCTGCGGTCTGAACATTAATCTTGAAGTGAAACTTCATGGAACCAATTTTTGCAGCTATAGCATCAATCATTTTCCTGTTGTGCTGTGGAATTGAATATTTGGATTTGATGAAGTAAAAAGGTCTGAACTCAACTGCTGCAACAAGTGGTGCACAGAGTATTATGGAAACCAAAGTTCATTGGTAGTCGCTTTAATACAGGGAAAAATAACCTGCATGAGTTTCAGCTTATATCCACTGTGTTATGATAAGGCAATACATGAAACTTCCAGTACTAGTACAAAAATATCCTTTAAAGTTAAAGTTTTGTCATTATAGACATAAGATGCCCAGCACTTTACAAGAAAAATTGTCAGCATTTATTGCTCTTTTTGTGTATGACAAGCTGAAATCAGCCTGGCGTTGCCTATGGGCAAATCCCATATTTCTCTCCAAGTCAGGCTCTGATAATAAAACCTAAATGGCTTTTATGATGTTAAAGTAAACCAATTATTACAAATGTGTGGACTATAATAATCTAATTACCCAATTTAATCCAAACAAACACATGATGAAAGCTAACAAAATTAATCTTCTCCAGCATCTCTTTTAAAAGCCTAATGTTTTCAGGAGCAGTTTTCCCTTGCTGTGTCTATGGGGGGTGGCCACTCAAATGAGTGAGGGGCTCCTTGTGCACCATACTGATCCCTCAGGTCTGATCCAGTGCAGCTGGAGGTGGATGCCCAGCAGCCGATCCCAGGCACAAAAGCAGAAAGGCAGTGCTTAGAAAACTTTTCTTGCAAAGAGATCATGCTGGAGAGATCAGGCACATCCAGAAACAAGCAACAGCAGACAATGATTTCTTTGGGGCCTGAATTTCAGACCCTGTGACAGAGGTTCATTTAATTCGTTTCTAGACACTGCGAGGACATTTCAGGGTTAACTGTTTTCCAGTTTCCTTCAGGACCCTCACAATAAATATGTCAAAGTTATGAATTTGCACACTGCTCTACTGTTTTGACATACTCAATTTTCACAGTAATAATCTCCTGAAAAATTCTGCAATCAATGATCTTGTATTTTCATTTAAAGGAAAATAAAAGCATTAACTTAAAAGAACCTCCAAACCCAACAGAACTGATACTTGAAACATTTTATTAGGAACATTTTCATCTGAGTTCCCATGACTGATTTTAATTAATTTAATCTTTTCAATATTGATTTGGTTTTGGTTTGGTGGTTTGTTGGGGTTTTTTTAAGCTAAATATAGTGCAGCAGTAAATCAAACATAAAAATCTATTTTGTTTTACATCAGTCCAAAGTTTCACAATTATCACAAGACAGGTAATTTTGCTAAATATTATTACCGTGCTGTTCACCTGAAGGTCTACTGTTCACTGAAACTTGTTGATTTGCATTCATTAATTGTGCAATTCTTATTGAGAGTCCTGCATCAGCCATTTCACAGAATTGCACATTTTAGGCTAAACAACTCCTCCTTGCTTTGATGACCCCACTTCACATTATTCTTTCATTTATTGATTTAATATTGACACAGATTGGGCCACCTTGTACTCTTAGAGAATTTTAAATTTTTTTCCAAGGAATTAAAAATTATACACTTATTCTATGCCTGGGAAAAAGTTTCAGAAGGAATAAGAAATAAACATAAAAAGCACTGCATGTTAAATAGTAGCTTAGTCGATAGTTAGTAAGTTGGAAACAAATTCTACCGAAATTCCAGGAACAATGGAGTTGAACTCACCAGGCGGGCGTGTGGGTTTCGGTGGTAATAAAGTTGTTTATATCCATCCATCCACACTTCAGCTGCACGCACACTGTTTGCCAAAGCTTTGGAGCGCGAGTATGGAGCTTGTTTGGGGAAAACGTGACCTACGTGGGAGCAAGGATGGATCTCAAGGCTTCCTCCACACTGCCATATCTGAGCAAAGAATTGACATTGTATGTATCATTAATTCGAGTCTTTTGCAAGTTCAAGGATATAGTAAGGATAACACCATCTCAAGAACACCACATCTTACTACAAGTAACACACACAATAATTTTGTGTCTCATTTGAAGATTGAACTGGATAAAATTACATCCTTGTTGCTCTAAGTAATTTGCTCTGAGTTCACAAGGAAATAACCACATCTCTGGTTTTATCTGGAGAACAATATTCCTTTCTTAGTTTTATTTTCTCACAATAAGATGTGGTCTACAATATAAGATATGCAAGCATTGTGGAAAAAAAAAAAGAAAAAGAAACAGAAACATGTTTCTTTTTCAAATTAACCATATAAATAGCTACCTCAGAAAGAAAACAGTAGCTGATAACTAATTCTTACCAGAAATCTATAGATATGTATATATCTATTCTACTGGAAAGCGGACTTGACAAAACAGGTAAGCTTGTTATGTCATTGAAGAACAGTCAGCTGTATTCCCATCCGTACATTCACCAATCTAGAAGGGTTCCTGGTGATAAAATCCCAATAACCTTTTCCATTGGAAAGTTGGCAAAGGTACCCCAGACCCAACACACGAAAAGGAAAAGCAAAGTCCTTCTATAACTTATTGTGGTCCAACCAACAACAATGGAACAGCCTCTCCTTCTCCTATCTAAACCAATATTCCTGCTTGATGCTGAGGAAGTACATGCACCTGAATGTGGAATTGGCAGAACCCTGCAATCATCACTCTGCCCTTGTGCTCATGCTCTTGCCTCTCTGGCTCCCCAGGTTGGGAA
Source organism: Turdus rufiventris (assembly GCA_013186435.1). Lineage (NCBI taxonomy): Eukaryota > Metazoa > Chordata > Aves > Passeriformes > Turdidae > Turdus > Turdus rufiventris. The sequence goes on from PYHW01010717.1 coordinate 1,552,812, forward strand.
ATGTACAGCCCATGAGATAAAGTCCAGAAACAACATCAAGCGGATCCATTAGCCTCTGCACTCTGTACACATTTTTGTAATTACATTCTTCTCCTCTGAAAACCAAGGACTTTTGGCAGTTCATCTGCACAGCCACTTTCCCATCAGCCATTCTGATCTCAGCTTTGATTACTTGAAAGGAAAGCACAGCTAGATATTTCTTATTTCTATTCAATATTAGGTGTGACCACAACATGGCAGACACCCCATTTCTGAAGGGTACCCGAAACAAGGTTTCTGAAATTTTACAGATGGGGAGGAAGGATATGTTGCTGTACTTGAACTAATTTGAGGCTGTCAACAGTGGCTCTTATAGACTTTCCATTAAAGATTTAGAATTCTTCTCATGTATTCAACCATACATAAGTGGCAGCTCATCATTCCTTCTAAATGGAAGACAAAGGAAATTAGCTGCCATAGGCTTAAGGGGTAGAGGTTTGCTCCCTGACAACCTTCTTGTACAAGAAATACAGTTTTAATTACATATTATTCAAATGAACACAGCAGGAGTGAAAGATATGAGGTAGCAAATAAAAGCTCTGTTGCTAACAGTGTCAAAAGATCAGTGTTAGGACTTTTCCCATCTCTCTCTCTGGGAGTTTAAGGAATCTAAAAAGATAAAGGCTTTCAGCTCAGGAGATAGGAGTTGGTTTTAGACTGCTAGCTTTTAGGGATTTTTTTTAAAGTTACTTAGAATTTCTCTCAAATTTCTAAATTTGGAAATCAGTAAGTGTTATTTCCATTGATTTGGTTTTGGATACCAACATGGGACTTTATGCATGGCACAATACTGTGTTTAATTACCAAAGTGTAAGCACTCTAACATGTTTACTTTTAAAACAGAGTTTCCTTAAAAATGTAGGTAATACACTACTCAACTTTAGGGAGTATTGCATAATTGTTACTTTCTGGATTTAAAATTTTCATTTCTTGTTTTTCAGGTGTGCTTTCTCTCCTCTTTTTTGCTGCTTTTCAGAGAAGTAATATATTTGTCATTCGAACAAAGATGATTAAAGGAATTATACAAAAAAATCTAGAATTCTGTACTGATCTTTTAAACAATCTGCATATTTTCTTAGGTAAGTTATTCTACTGCTATTTTAAAAGATACTATGAAACCAACTATCCACTCTTACTTTACGACCTCCTTTTTTGAGATTTGTCTCAAAACAATATTTTTCATTATTATTATTTCTATGTTCAAGATTATTTTTTAAAGCTGTGATTTACTATTCAAGATTTGTCAGCAAATATTAAGACCCATAAGTTTATTATTTTAACAATTTCCAATGTCATAGTCCACATAAGAATTTTTTATTCATCTTTAATGTTTAGATCAATGTGCTTTTTATATTAGGAACAGATGATAAAGATGACTGAAATAAAAATGTAGTTAAGAAGGAAGCATATGTTTCAGCTCTTCCACAATAAAGTCTGATTTCAAAGGAATGAAACAAACTGACCATACCTCTGTTTAATTGATGACAAAAAGAGAATTCCATAACAGCTGAATTTTTAATAATTAAAGCTCTCTAAAAAATAACTGTAGGTTGCTAAGCAATGCTCATTAAATTCTAAGTATTTCATAAAAACAGTACAAAAATTATCTTGTCATTCTATTACAAAAGAAAATTGAATATACTTCAGCTAAACAATTCCTCAAAAGGTTTATTCACTTTCATTTTAATAGAAAAATTATGACTTCTATAAAAAATCAGGTACAAATGAACAGCCATAAAATAAAGCGGGGAATTTAATAGAAAAACTAAAGTTGATTACTAAATGCTAAATAAGTGGCTCTGCAGAACATTCTCCATGAAACTAGTTCAACCTTCTGTAACAGAAAAGCACATAAGGTTTCATGCATATTTTGTAAGCTTATGTATATGTAGGTCTGCTTCTTTACTAGGTCTGGATAACTCACAGCTTTCATTATAAAAGCACATGTTTTTCCTTCACTTCAATAAGAAAACAAGGTGACACTACTTTTTTCACTTTCACTTTCATCTTGATACAAGCAGACTGTAGGCATATTTTCTTTTGTTTTCAGAGACAGATGGTGGCATTATGAAAAAGTACAGAAAATGTTCGAATCTCATCTTGGGATTGCCATCCCTGCCAGTGTCTCTGGACAACTGACCTTGTGCTGGGTCAGTAAATGCAAAAGAATAAAAGCTTTGCCAGGTCATTCTAACATTTTAAGACTATCTGGAAGAAATTAAAAAAAAAAAAACCACATAAAAAGGATGCTACATCCTAAAAAAGGGCAAAATGTGATAAACCCTACATTTCTGCTGCTCTCTCTCGCTGCTGCAATTTTTTCTTGATGACTCGTGGCTAAGCCCCCAGTGTGGCGCTCAAGCACAATCTGATGGAAGCTGGATGGGTGGAGAAGAATCCAGGACACATGGACTCACCCTGGCTGCTCTCAACAAGACAGAGTTACAGATCCAGACAAAAAGAAACAATTCAAAAATACTGGAAACACGAAGACCCCAAGTGTTCTGGGGCATATCATCCAGGCTCATGGGCAGTAACATTTCTGAGAAGAAAGGCCTTTTTGCACATGGTAGGATGAAGGACAGACCGCAGACCTATTAAGCCTTGGTCCAGAAACAAACTTACATTGCAGCACCACTTGCAGGACCAAGAGCAGAGAGAGGACAGAAGCTGCAACCAGATTCCCTTTGCTCTGAGTACAAGAGGGAGAAGATGAAAGAGCATGTTTTGAATACCTCAGAAAGAGGAATTTCAATGCCCATTATGCCCATGAAGTGAAATTTTATCCAGCCAAATAGCATTAAGCAATCCAAAATCAAGGTACATTGACTCGATTCTGTATTCAGCACGTAGCCTCCATCTCTCTTAGTCATCGTACTTTTAGCAAAAGCTTTGTCCTTGTTGCACCTCTCAAAACCACAGAGAATTTCTTCAGCTCAGAGCAATCGAAGTGCAAGAAGGAGGAGGCTTGAGGACAAGCCTTTTCATGTCATTGGGAGAGAGTGGTGTTTTCAGAGACGAGAACAACAATAAATTAATTTACAGTGGTTTTGAGTAGTTCTGCTTCCTAATTTTCAGGCCTGACAGGTCTAGAAAACACAAGGACAACAACACTAACAATGATTTATCCCTTCCGACCTCTTGGAACACTGCAGGCAGCCAAAAGAACACAGTTAAACAACATTGTAGCACTCTGCTCTGCTCCACAAAAATCCTCACCACACAGAGCACAAGTACAAGGGCTCCAAATCAAACAGAGCAAAGCATGTTGCCTACAAATGCCCAGATGCTACTGGCAATCTGCACCAGGAAAATTGGCAAGGCCAGGCATATTCATTGGCTATCGCACAGCCTGTCCTGTTAAATAATTTGTCTCCCAGGAGTTGCTTGATCCACCTGCACCTACATGCTGGCTTCGCCCCTTGCAGAGTGTTTGTGCCTTCACTCCTGAGGACTCTGCTGCTCCCTTTGTGCTTCTCCTGTGTGCTGGGCCACCTCTGATGCTTCCTCTGTCCCATGAGGAGACCACAGTCCTGCATGCTGAAGGAGTAAAGGCACTGCTCACACACACTACTGCACCCCACAGTGCCCTTGCTCAGGGGAGCCAGTGACATAAAACATGGGACTGGCTGCCAGAGCTTCATAGAGGTCAATGGCAATGGAAGGCTGGTCTAAAGCAGCTGGTACTGGGGCACTCTGAGTCAAAAGGAAGGGGTCAAGCTGTCTGTGAGCCTTGGTCTCCCCAAAAGCAAGACACAAGGAGCAGAAAGCCAAGAGCTGCATGCCAAGTGTGCCATATTAGAGGTTTCCTTCAAGGAGTGGGAGTTCTGGATACCAGAACTGGAGGCTCCTGCTTGAGAGGGTCACAGGGCTGATGGAGGTGGGTCAACTGCTTTGCATTTCAGGTGAAGGCCTGCTGAACCAGACCAAGGCTACTGAGTGGGCTGTTTGGGCTTACATGCCAGAAACTGCTCCCTATGTGAAAAAGGAGGGGTGGTCATGAACTCGGATCAAACAGCATTTCCAGCTGAGAAGTCTCCCTTCAGAGAGAAACCACATCAACTCTGGGCCTGTGCTTGCTATCATTCCTAATAATTTATATTCCTTATTTTGTTTGTAATTTGTAAATTTTGTTCCTTATTTTTATACCCTCTTTTCTAAGATTTCTGCACTGCTGGCAGTGGATTGGAACAGCAGTCAGGAAGTCCCCATGCTTCTCTGGTTAACACACAGACATCCAGAGAGACAGTCTGCTGATGTCTCCTTTCTCAAGAAAGTGGTTTTGTAGCATTAAAATGCTATTTAACCTTGAAATCTGTTGTCACCCGGTAAAAAAAACCAAAAACCCTCCCGTACCACAAACCAATGACTCACAGAAATGCAAACATGACCATCAAAAATAACAGATGATGGGCAGAACAGACAAGGGTAATCCAGGATAGTAAGTTGTGAACTCCCTGAAAGCCAAAAGCAGCCCTAAGCATCCCTCTTACATCACCACTGGATGGCTTCAAATGTGATTTGGGGAAACCATAGGCAGCCAGTGCTCAGTGGGAAACAGCCACGGCACTGGTAACAGCTGAGCTGAGGAGAACACTGCTTTGCTGATCAGTGTGGAATGTCCTGTGTCTCCTCTCTTTTCCTGCTGTAAGACATTTTCCTTGCAGCTATCTGACTCACTTGGTCATGCCTCCTGTGGGGTACAAACTCTACAGTTACTGGAGATCTTCCCTCCCACCTTTTATAACCTTTGTATAAACTTTTTCTCAGGTGAAACATATTTAGAATAAAGCCTTAAAATCGGTACAGGGGCTGCCTTCTCTGCCCCACTGGGAACTGCTCACTCCATCAACCACAGCAAGAACTCTGAGTCACATCAAAGCACTACAAATCTTCCCAATGACTTCCTTCAAGCTGCAGGACGTAAACTTCACCCACTAGTATCACACCCCTTTTTACATTTTATATTAGGGCTCAAAACAAAGACATGTTTTTAAAATTGCTTTAAAATGGCTATTTGGAAGAAAAGTACAGCTATCCTGATGTGCAAGGACAAGATTCATACAAACACCTTCCAAAATACTCCCTTCTTAGCACTTGCTTACATTACAGCTACCTCATTAAGTAAAAGGGCATGAAGAAAGAAATAGGAACTTGTTGTATTCTTAGGAAAAGAAACTTTCAATTAAGCCACCTACCCTAAATGAGAATTCAAGGTTTTCTCCTCCCCAGACTTCCATTCCTGTGTCATAGGAACCAAGATAATCAAAATACTTCTTGCTCACAGAAAATAATCCACCTGCCATGGTTGGAGACCTATAAAAGAGAATAGTAACTCTGAACTGAGTAAAAAGAAAAAAATAATAAACTAATGCAACAGCTAAAAAAATATACAGCATCTTTTCTTTTTTCTCAGTCTTTTCTGGATACAAAATAACAGTTAGAAATTTATCAATTATTATGAGGCCATTTGAATTTAATTTTGTTATAAAAACCTGCAGAGTCTTTGTGTATAAATGAAGAGCCTCTTCACATAACAGAACATTAGTTTCTTTGTGGCAGAACTGTATTAGTTGGCTCTGAAATTCTAAGTGCTTATCTATCTATCTATGCTAAGAATCCTTATTTATTTTACTCAACCAATAATTAAAGAAACACTTGTGCTTTAGTAATTAAAAACAACATTCTTGATCCCACTAACATCAATTGAAAAAACTCTCAGACTTTAATAATTAAGTAAATATAGCCCCTAAAGAGACTTGTTTTCTTTCCAAGAAAATCTGCCCACCTGTATGTTCTTAAATTTTTTACTAAGTTCAGGGAAAAAAAAAAAAATCAGGAGTCATGACTGGTCATCATTGAAGATCACAAGGCCCAGAGTGACAGCACACTTAAGGGATGTGCTTCCAGTACAGTAGAGTGTGGACATGTACATAAGTTTGTATTTGTTCAATATTGCTCCTTATTGTTTACAGTCTGAGAATGACTCTCTTTAAAGTGCCAAGCATAAAATGCTAATTATCTAAGTTCATCTGACATTATGTGAATTTTACTAAATTGCTGTTGAGGTAAATATTAACAAAAGCAAGATGCTTGATCAATTACTCTTAATCTGTCAAAACTAATTTTACCAGCTATCTTTTTGAAGCAACAGTGTCTCACACTGTCATATGTCATTTCAAAGAATGGAATGAGATGAGACAAGACAGAAGTAAAAATAACAAACTCCATAACCAGTCAATCCTTCTGGCTCCCTCCAGATCTCGTCTTTCCAAACCAAGCTGTTGGTGACACCACTGCCAGCACTGCTGCTTTCTCCAGACACTTGTCGAGCTCACAGTCCTCAGGCTATCATGAAATTTTATCCCTCATCATTCTCCTCTTGGCATGTCAAAGATGATTCATCTTTTCATGAAGAAAAAAATGCATCATATCTGAACTAAATATTTAAAAAATATTTACTCTATTTGGATTTTTATTTTTTAAGGATGACATGGACTAATACATGCTAAGAAAGACTCAATTACTACCTCACTTTTCCCATTAAAAAAAAATGTTCATTCAGTAGATGATAAGTTCATTAGTATTTGTGAAATAATGGGTATTAATATCATGATAAGCAACTTACAAAAGACTGAGAAGAAATAATAATTCTGTATTTTTTGTGGTCTATAAAATAATAGATAAAAGTACTAACAAAATGACTGTATTAGACATGCTGAATAGGTTAATTTACTACAAAACACTGCTGAAATTCAGCAACTACCATAGCAGATGGGGCTAGGTTGAACTCGGCAGATCATCAGATATCAGGATCTTGTCTGCCATTCCCATTTTCCATGTTTGTTCTATTCTCTTATCTCTCCTGAAAATACAGCATCAAGTGACAAATAATACCAATAGATGGCATCTTGTCTTAAAATAAAACAAAACTAACTCCCATAATGAAGACATTGGCCTGAGCTCTGCACGTTAGCCCTTCACAGAAACGATGGTGGATAGAGCTGTATTCTTTCACCCCAGTAAAAAACTGGCAAAAGGTTCACCTTTGAAAATAGCACAGTGAACTACCACTATCATCACAGCACAGAAGAAAAAAATCTTCAAAACTACTGTTACCTTCTTACTGGTTGCTGATTTTTTTCCCTTTTCATTGTTGCCCATGATACATTTTTTCTTTTTCAATACAGAGCTCTTTGCTTGGCACAGAGGACATCCTCCAGTATTAGTTAATCAGTTACACTCTTTCCATGTGCTGGTAACCATCTGTAAGAGTTTGCTTAGAGGAGTCAAGAGACTACTTTGCAATAAGTTTTCGGTATGGAAGATGAAACATGAATTTCAGCTTTTAGAGCACTGTTTTTTCCAGGTGCATGGTAAACAAGAGCTATTTAAAAAAAAAATGGGGAACTAAACAAAATATATACTTTTTAGTAATACATTCATTTCCCAAATATCTTTCAGCATTTCTGGCTTTTTCAGGTGAAATCAAGAACATATTCACAGTTTCATAGGGTGCATAAGAATTAACCTGATCACGTCGGTCTTGGACTTCCTCCGTTTTTGTTCTCTTTCAGGGATGCTATGCCAAGTGAAGACGAGCCGCCAGTCAAACCCACCAATCTGTGGCTCACCAGCATTTCCCAAGTACTCAAATGTATTCCAGTCAATAACATCAATAACAGGGCAGACAACAGCTGTTTCTTCTTCAGCAATCCTGGTATGTTTTTAAAACAAAATGGTGGCTTCCATTAGAAACTTCTCTAAAAATAAAAAATTAGAGGTGACAAGAACAAAGAATGCTTACAATACTAAACCTGAAGTTTTGCACCTTTTCAATTCATGCTGCAATACCAAGGAAATTATGATACAATGAATAGAAGAATAATCCCCACTTTCCTACTGGGGATCATCAGGAGGATGTATCAGGATGGACTCTGTTGGCAAGCATCAACCTTCCTGGATGGTGGAAGCAAGGTGAGATAACACATTCAGCATCTGGCTTGGCTGCCATAGCCAGCAGCACTTTATCAACAAAAAAAATGTCCATTTTCTTTTGTACAAGTAGCTATTTCAGAGAAGAGTTTGATTGCATAGTTTTGCAGTGATAAATAATAAACTAGTCAGGCTCTTGACCCTTGAAGTTATGGCTTTTCTTGTAACTGTGATCATCTGCAAATGTGCTAAGTGTGTAATACTAACTCAAAAAAAAGCCCTGAGCTTAGAAAAAACCAAACCTGCAACATGGGAATTAAACCTCCAACAATGAAACATAACTGAAGGAGACTTCCAAAAATCCTGGCAATATAGGAGATGAAAAGGAGAAACAAGACAGCACTGCAGAATGACATTTCTAATACCAAGAGTGATCTAAAGATAGTCAAGATCTTTATCATACTAAGAATACATCAGAGCTGATGACATTTCTTGCAGGTCTACTTCTACAAGGAGTTTGTAGAAACTCCCTTCCTCCCATTTCTCAATATCATGCAGGATTCCTTTCCAAAAGGATTCATCCTTACAGAAGGCAGTGGGATTCTTAGCCTTCTCCTCACCTTCTAGAATGGCCTCCTCAGTACTAGGTGCAACGTCAAGCACACAAGCTCAAGCCAAGGTCTTTCTCCTAAATCACTGTTTAGCATCTTCCCTGTTCTGGGGTTAGACATCCCCTGACAGTTCAGTGAAAGGAAGTAACTTGTTTGACTTAAAGATGCAGATATGCACTTTAGCCCTGCATCTTGTATTTACATATTTCACAGGTGAAACATTATATTGTCAAACAAGTAAGAGATGCAGTGCATCTGTCATTCAAAGGGAGCTCATTACTCACAGAATTGTTAGGCCAAAAACCTGTAGGCTGACTAAGGGTTCATACTGTGAAATTACAGTAGCTTGTGATGGTTAAATGTAGCAGAGAACAGCAGCAATTCCAAAGCAGCATTGTCTGAGATGAGAAAGACTGCTTTAATTGTGAAATAGCCTCTTGTTGCTGACAGGAATATGTGAAACAGCTGTTTTCTTCTTTATGATCTCCCATTGAGATCTTGCTTGGTAGAGCACACAAAAGGGCTTACACAAATATTGTTATCTCCTGTCTCACTTGCATAAAACTTGGTACAAATCCTCATTGTACTAAGCAATGAAAATGATACACACATGAACAATAAAATGTAAAAATATTTTGCTCCTCCTGTAACAAGTAGAAAAATAAGTAAAAAGTAGGTACCTGGCATATGATTTCAATTATTAAAGGAAGGAAGTGAAAAGCCATCACCTTATCTGTAAATTAGTAGTTAACTAGATGGTGCAATGCACAGGCAGCTTACAAATACAACTATGTTTGCACTGCAAAATGCTAACGCTGTTGTATTGCTGCCATACATTTGAGTCAGATATGATGCAGAAAATACCCTTAGAGATGTATGTCTGCATCTGCAGCAAGAAGGGGAGGAATTCCAGGAGAGGACTAACTTTTTACAGGTGGTGATTGTTTCGTTTAAAAAAATCCCAATCCTTCCTCAAGATTGCCATCTAGTGGTGCGCTAAAAAAGTGAAAAAATCGCAGAATCGCCTCCCCATCATACACTTTCTTTAGGGGACAGTTGTTAAACCCATGGTCGTGATTTGATTTTATCCCTATTCCTTTCTTCACACTATCATAGCTAGCCCACAATTACCTGGAATACACTCAGTGTGAAATTTAAAAACAAGGTAAGTATGCCAAGAAAACAAAAAACTGAAACAGTATTCTAGATATAACTTCAAAGGGACATGGGGAATTTGAAAGCAAAGTCCCACTAGGAATCAGAAAGACTCGCACACAATAAGATACTATGTGCTTTTAGAAGTCTCTCTCCAGTTTATATTAGGGCTATTTTTTCTGGTCCTGTAGTCTATAGTACCTGGCGGGAATCTTAACAGGATCCAAACCAAAACACTGGCCTTGAGGAAAGACTTTTTAAACTATGTTTTAAAGAGAGCTGGTTTTCTATATACAATATTTAGGAAGTCTGATTCAAGTCCTTTATCTATCAGTACCTGCTAATGGCATCCAAGGGGATAAAGCTATAAGCTGTTAGCAAAAGGGGCAAAAGCAATACAGCCTTGTAATGTGATGCAGGAGCAGCAGCTGCTGCAGTGGGGTATCAGTGGCTGAACCCATAGCAGGCAAAGGGCATGTGTGGCTGCTGGCTATGGGGGAGGCTTCAAGAATACAACAAATATTCTCAGCTGTAACAGAAGGCTAGTATTCTGGTTTCTAGGGGGGTTTTGTTAGAGTTTTGGGAAGGTTCCTTGGGTTTTTGTTGTTTGTTTGCTTGCTTTTAATTAACGGAAGTTTTCTGAACAGCCTGACGGATCTGCAGAATCCAAGAGACTACACAGGCATAAAGTACAGTGGCCCAGGACAGATGGTTTCCAAGTAAAAGCCAGTGTTGACACAACATTAACTCCTCCCTATCCTACACCATGATCCTTTTTATCAGAACCAGTCTGGAAAGGTGGATTTGCTCAGGACTAAGAAGATGGAGTTTATTGACTTGTATTCCATTCTGCTTATGCAAACACTGCCTTGCAGGGCACACATCTTTCCAGATATTCTGCTAATCCACCTCCCAGGCTGACAGAAGTAGCCTCCTTTAACAACGTAGTTTCAAAGCTGAGGGCATGGACTTGTCTTCCTGAAACCCAAAACTTTCCACTGTCTGAAGGAAAAGGGCAGTTTGGCACTCAGGATAAAAAAAACCCAACCAACCAAACAAAAACAAACAAACAAACAAAAACAAACAAACAAACAAAAAAAAAAAAAAAAAAAAGAAAACAAAAAAACCAAACACACAAACAAAAATAACCAAACAAACCAGAACCCAACCAAACAAAATAACCCACCATGTTTTGCTCTTTCACACTTCCATTTGCTTCCCACAGGCAGGAGACAAACACCAAACACTCCCAGTGCCTCAGGGACCAGACTGCAGCAACCTTTGGTGAACCATGAGTCATTTTTCCACTGCAGAAATGGGCCAAACTGTCTCGCCCCTTCTTCTCCAAAGGGAGAGAAAACCAGTCCAGTGCACAAGCTCACCTTGCCAGCAGTGGCTCCAGCCAGCCCTCGTGGCACTCACAGTGGCAGTCCAGGAAGGTTAGGATGTCTCCTTTTGCTACAGACGCCCCCAGCAGCCGGGCTCGAACCAGCCCCTCTCGCTTATTTGCACGGATAAGACGCACCTTGCGTAAGCCAGCCACGTAGTTTTCCAAATTCTCCTTCAAATGTTCTGTGAAAAACAAAAAAGAGAGGGAATAATACAGTCTGAAATTATTTATGTCATGCTCCTCACTAGCATATTGCTAATAGTAGAGCTCTAAAGACTGTGGCATTTTGAGCTCAGATTCTGCTACACATGTTTAGAAAGGACATGAAAAAAAGCACAGAACTTGGACACAAATCATGGTCACTTTTAAGAAATTGAACGCTTCACATTTACCCCTGTAATACATTCCCAGATTAATAAGTGCTTCTCAAATGTTACTTAAGACCTTCTCTCTAAAAGTTTTATTCTTAACACAATTCACATGTGGCGGAAAATGCCAGCATTGCCATTATGTCCTGTTGTTCAAACAGGACCAAAGAACTAGGTCACTGTCATTATATGAGACACCAAGGGAGCATTGTTGCAATCGAAACTTGCTCAATTCAGGAAACCTGATGTGGTCTGATCAAACTGTAGTCTATCCATGCACACAAGCACTCATGTTACACCATAGCAAATGTGCTTCCCCATTCCAAACTAAATTTGGTCTATAAGCCAAATTTTTCACTGGCACACTACAACAAAAACTATTTTTTCAGTGAGAGGCCTTTGTTGTAGTTTCCTGGTATGTGACCTGAACAGCATAACTTTTTCTCCTATGAACTGGTTGACCAAAGAAGCTCATCAACAATCAATATTATTTAGACTTATTCTTCCTACCTTTGTCACTGTAATCATCTACAAGGATAATTTCTTCCAAGAGTATATCTGGAGATGTCTCAAGAACACTGTGAACAGTTCGTAGAAGCGTTGACCAAGCCTCATTATAAAAAGCTATCACAACAGAGGTTTTTGGCAGACTATAATAATCATATTTCTTCTCTCTGCATCTGTAAAGGGGGAAATAACATTTAGTACAAGTGCAAAAGCATTTATTAATTTTCAGGAAAAATTCTCAAATCCACTCGTATCCCTGTTACTAACTGCAAGCAAGAACACAGAAAGGATCTTAAAAGAACTGCATGTATGTGGAAAATTCTATAAGAAGACATTTGGAAGTTGCTCTTTCAGAAATTCCATTTCCAGCATTATGAATAAAATTCTGCAAACTACCAAAAGGTCTAAAAATAATAGGAGGTATTCTGGGTTGGTGTACCTATAGTAGCTGTCTTTGCACAATTTCAAATACAACAACAAACAATGGCCAAAATGTGCCTCAGATTTACGGAAAAAATAAAAGAAATGTAAAACCTAAGTGCAGTAAAAACAGTAACAAAGTAGTGATAACTGTTGCTTTGGAAAACAGAACAAGTGCTAGACAGTAAAAATATAACTGAAGGAACAGCAACATATAAAGAGAAAAAAATTTTTTTTAAAAAGTCAAACAACCAGCAACAAAACTGAAATGTATGTACACTGAAGCAGAATTTGGAGAGCTACACAACTGGCAAAATCTAATAGTGGAATCCACGAAAACCTAAAACAGATATAGAAATGCATGGGTTTGGCTCTATGGAGAGCCAGAAAGTTTGCAAACCTTTGGATTAAGCTCCAGAATGTATTTCCTATAAATATATATATGAACTTCCCTAAATGAACATAAGGATGCAAAGAAACTTACAGCTGAGCCAAATGTATAAATTCTTTAAAGAATCCCTAGATCTTGTAAAAAATTCTTTAGAAGCATTTTAAAACAACGATGGTATTTTCTACAATTTCTCATCTTTGCTTAGAGCATTCCATATTGGCAATTTTTATTGCCTGGAGTCACCTAGGCTTGTCAGGGGCAGAAGGACAGATTTCAACTTCTGTAGACTGCTAAATCCCAAAAGACACCAAAGCAGGAAGAACATCCCTCCAAACAAAACAGAAAAGAAGTGAGTCCTCCAGAACACATACTATGGGGAGCTGAAAAAGGAAATTAAAACTGATCAGCAGAAATTGTGACAGGAAAATCCCTTTGGTCAATTTAGGGGAACAAAAATTCCCCAAAACACTAAGAAAATTACATTTAAAGCAAACTGCTTACCCACAGCTCGTTGAGAATATTTTAGCAAACTTAAGGCTGCTGAGTCTGAAATTCAAAAAAGCTTAAATTTTTCTTTGAAGATTAGACAGTATCTCTTAAGTTCTGTTGTACAGAAAGAAAAAAGTCTGAATCTGATTATGCCTAAAATTAAAATTCTTACAAGGGAAACAGAAAGTGAGTAGAGTAGTTCTGTAATAAAGACATGATTATGAGGAAGCAACAAGGACACATGACACTTGAGCAAAGCAGGCCCCCAATATCTGCTTAACAGCCATGCATACAAACATATGTGCATAGGCAGGTACACAGAGACACACATGCTGATCTAGTGCTGTCCCTCCAGACTGCAACTTGTCCTGAGGGGCTTCCACAGAGGGAACTGTCTCACACCAACACCTGGTGACAGAATTGATTTGTTTAGCCAGACATTCATGTATTGACACATTAAAAATTAAAAGGAGTGACAATTGACATTTTAATTAACTTCTTTATTTCTAGTGCAGAAAAATCCAATTTTGGAAATACATATTTACTTTAGCTTGCCAGAAAACATTTCTGCTCAGTACTGCCAGGAAAAAAATACATCCATATGTATCAGTCATTTATACCAGGTAATTTTGAGTTCATTTCTTAATGGAAATAGAATCTCTACACACCTATTTTAGAAAACTGAAGGAAAATATAAATAAATTTTAAAAAACACCAGCAAAGCATTATTTGAAAAATATGTCAGGAAGATTAATAGAATAACAATACTGTATTTCATTTAAAGAAAGGAAACCCAAAAGGTCTAAATAAGCTTAGAAGTCTAATTATAGATTAAAGACTTCAACGGATTTGCCTGAAATTACATGCTGGAGATGGGAAACATAATTTGGCACAGAGCAAGGCAATCCCCACACTGTTTGTGATTCACTGTGCATTGCTGCCTCCTTCCTCGAGCACACCCCCCACTGCAGGAAAAGGTCAGCCTACTACAGAACATACCCGAGCACACGTTTCTTAGGTTTCCGAAGTCAAGAAAGTGGCCAGCACTACAAAATGGGTTTAATTTACCAGCTCCATGGTGGAAGGCAGCACAGGAGTGTAGAGAAGTGACCCACCATGGTAGCAGGGCAGGTTGCTGGCCAGGACAGCCACCCTGACCTGAGCAGTACCCTGATTCCCCTTATTCAAAAAAGAAAAAAAACAAAAAAACCCCCCACATTATTCAACTTCTGTGTAGATTCGCATGGTCTATTTCAGATATTATTTCCCAGACATACATTTCCTGCTAAATAGCTATAAGATCTCAACTGCTAACAGTCTCAAATAGTGTTGCTAAAGTGAA
>PYHW01010717.1:1567655-1589054 GCA_013186435.1 Turdus rufiventris
TTATATATGGACAAAAGAACAAAAAGTTGCCAACACCCGGGAGTGCGGTTTATACTCGGTGCGGCTTATAATCGTGAAATTACTGTACACTTTTCCTTATCTTTCTGTAATGAAAGAGTTTCGCTAAACCTTAAAAATTAATCCCATTTGGGAGATTACAAATCCAAAGCATTTAAACCCTTGAAAAATTATAGCATAAGGAAATCTTCAAAATAACTAATGAATCCCTGAAATGGAAACGCTTGGAAGTGTTGCTGAATAACAATTAAGTGGCATGCATATGGACACTAAACATTACCACTTCACAAGAAATAAAAACTTCAAAAAATCCACTACCAGTATGAAACCTGATTTAAAGCCTAGTTGTCATAACTCATCTTTTCCATTTCTCAACTCCTGTTTACCACAGAAGCGCCTTAGCAGTCCATCTTCTGTTTTCACATTTGCAAACTTCAAGATGTACTTTTAGTCTCCATGTGTCAGCCAAGTATCCCTGCTCCTACTTTCCAAGTGAATCATTTCACTCCTACTTTGGATTATTCAGAAAAACAAATGTATATCAATTATGGTATGTCATTAAAATGACAGCAACTGGTGACAGCAGCCCCAAAACATGCTTTTGCAGATACAGGGAATATATATTTATGCATACTATACTGCAACCTGCTTATGGCTTCTGAACAGGGTGCTCTTTGAGTGCCACCCTCAAACCCATAATGCCTTCCTTTCCAATACAAACGAACATGTTAAAACAGGATTAATTGCATCTTGCATTATTCATCCTAAAAACTATCTGGCACCTTTGAGCTGATCATCTGGGCTCTGCAGGTCCATAAAGACAGATCCAGAAGGCAACTCACCTCACCCTCCTTAAGCCATTGATCCAGCATAGCCCAAGAGACCTCAGTGGGTCCCCACCTCTCTCTTGTCTATAGAGGTTTGACTATGGAACAGTTGCTTAACTTTTCTATGAGTAAAGTTAAAAGATGATAGGAAACTACCTATGGTCCCTACCACTGGCTGTGATACATCACTTTGAACTTAGTCATCATAACTACCAAATGGCTGGTAAAAACGTAACACACATGAGGAAATTAGTTGCCTGTAAGCATGACAGTTGCAAGCATGGAAAATAAATGCAGATACATTTGAAGTTCAACATTTTTTCACTATTTTCCTTATCTTACTCAATCACAGAAACTTTACTGGCTTGTAATAGTCAAATGTATTTTTAAATACAGTAATTTCACGACCATAAGGCGCACCGGACTATAAGGCACTTTTTTTTTTTTTGCAGCGATGAGCCACACCGCGTGCAACAAAATAAAGAATTAGTAACAGAATCCCGCGATCGTGGAGTTTACTGGCAGGTGTACAATTTGGAAACATTTTTCACAGATCAGTGTAGGCTTTCAAAGGCAGCCCCAAGCGCCCTCCCCATGCAGTGGGCCCCAGCACTCCCACCCGCCCCTGGTGCCGGCTGGCGCAGCTTGGTACAGCCATGGGGCCGTCTCCCACTTGCGGTTCCATGCTGCCATGGTGCTGTTCCCCCTCGCACTTCTGCGGAGCCGCTGTGCCGTTCCCTCGCACAGCTCGGTGCTCCTGCTGTGCTGCCTGTCCCTTGCTCAGCTTGGCGCTGCCACCGTGCCATTCCCCCTCGCGGCTCCACAGTGCCACCTGTTCCTCGTGGCTCTGCAGTGCTGTGGTGCCACCTCCCCCTCGTGGTACAGAGCTCCCATGGCTCGGGGGGGCACGGGACTCCCGCAGCTCCAGGACTGCGGCAGCTCGAGGGGGGGGTGCGGCTTCTGTGGCTCATGGCGGTGGCGGTTCTCACTTCCGGGTTGGCAAATTTCTGAACTTCGTCCATATATAAGGTGCATCCAGACTATAAGGCGCACTTCCAGGTTCGGACCAAAATTTTAGTCAAAAGAGTGCGCCTTATAGTCGTGAAATTACTGTAAACAATTACCTAAATTAAAAATGACACGTTGTACATGTTCAGTGGGTTCATTTTCTTCAGAGAAGTACACATATCTCTCATCAACCTGATTTTGGTAATAGTTATCAGGTACCAGGATCAGTCACTGAGGAAAAACCTATTGCCAACATGTCCAAGAGGCTTTTCTAA
This sequence comes from Turdus rufiventris, assembly GCA_013186435.1. Taxonomy (NCBI): domain Eukaryota; kingdom Metazoa; phylum Chordata; class Aves; order Passeriformes; family Turdidae; genus Turdus; species Turdus rufiventris. Next base: position 1,569,784 of record PYHW01010717.1, read on the forward strand.
AGGCACCAAAATAAATGCATATAGTTTTAAACAGGAATCAGATTTCAATGACCAACACTGGCGTATAATGAATAAAAACCACAACAGGTATGGCAATGCAAATGATTGACACCTGCTCAGTCTCTGCCCTCCGGTCACTCCTGCTCTCTACAGATTCATTGGAAAATGCACAAGCAGAAGCCTTGTGACACTAAGAGAATGTCACATGTGCCACTCAGAGATAACATGGCTAGGACTGCCCCAGCCATCTTCCAAGGAGCAGACAGGGACACTCCACTGGTCCAGCAGCATCCTGCTTCTGCATCATCCTTCATTTCCCTCAGGCACCTTCTGCCACACTGGGTGAGTGTTCCAGGGCCCTCCTACTTGATCACTGTGGCATAAAACAGGCATAAAACAAATAAAAGTTTTGTCTTCTGGTATTTCTGATCAATTTGCACTAAGACAACATCTATATTTTAGAATTCTAAATGTATTGATCCATAAATCTTTACATCTCTAGATGGGAAGAAAGATAAAATAATGCTTGTATGTACCTGAACACCAAACCACATTCACTATGTACCGCCTTTTCTCTATGTTTCACAACAGCCTCTACTCAAACATCTAAGTCCACAAAATGCAAACTGAAGCCAAACATGTAAAAGTGTATCATCATACATCCAAATTCCTGTGGGTTTTTGGTTTTGCCTTTTTTACACTGCATTTTTAAGTCACAGTCTAACTGAGAGTAAAGAGCTGCCAAGTTTAATAAATTAACCTTGGAGTCTACTATGCTACACAGTCTTCTGTTAGCAAGTTTTACAATAGGTTATTTATTAGAAACTAAGGAGACATCACTCAGGAAATGCCTAAACAAAATTAAATGGGTTGTTTTCAAGAACATTTGTGTCAATTAATGTAATCACTCAATTTATTTCTTTGTAAAGAGCTGTTTCTCTAGGAGATGTGTATCTATACACAGGGAGAGAGAGAATGAATGTGTGCACACTGGGCACACTGCCATGAGTTAATTAGGAATGGTTGCTGACATGCTCTTACTTAAGACTTTCACAACAATGGTGACAATGATACAGAAGGGAAAATAGAGTTTTAATCTCCAAATCTGATCTTCTATATGCACAGTTACTTATGTTCTAAGAAAATGAAATGTTTTCTGAGTTTTCAAAGATTTGTAAAAAGCACAAACTGCTCATAAATTATTCAATACTTTCAGAAGGTATACTGCTAAGTTTTGGGTTTGAAGTTTCAATGTGAATGCCCTAGGCAAGTTCAGGATCGTGCAGCTTCTCTCAAGAAGTGCAAAACAGCACATGTCACTGCTGAAGCTGATTTAACTTGATTTCTGTGACTACAGGATGTGATAAATATGCCCCATCCAAGTGTCACCTGGAAAACACTGCCAGGGTTCTAATCCAGGCTGGCTTTCACATGGTGGGCTAGGAACCAGGTTGGCTGGGCTTGTTATGATGGGCCATAGACATGCTTGCTCACCACAAATCCTCTTTACCTCCTCCTAATTTGAACAGTTAAAACAATGACTTAAACTGCTCTTTTAGTAGGAGGTGTGCTCAAAAGTGGCATTTTGTAGGCTGTAAGTAAATGAGGCTGATGGGTATGAATGGCAGCATCCATGAGCATCTCAATCTAGTTTCACTACTTTCATTCCCACTGCATAAACTTAAGAGGCAGCAATGTGGGTATTGAAATCTATCAAGTATCTTCACTGAAGAGAAAATACCTCCTTCTCTCACCTTCCCAAACCATGGCAGAGGACATGCAGTACTGGGATCTTCTACCCCCTTTTCTATTTTTGCCTAAGCAGCAGCTTGGAGTTCTGCACATCCATCCACAAGCATCCCAAGCCTGCAGCATGACAGCAGTGGCACCACTCGTTTGTAAGCCCCCCACAGTACTCCAGGCTGAATATATAGTTGAACATCCATTCCTCATCCCTCTCTGTGGGAGACTAACCTATAAATAAAATGCAGCAGGGGAGTAAAAAGTAACACCACCCAAAGGCTGGGATAGAAAAGTGCAACATTTCCAGCAGAATTAAAGGACATAATAAATATTATTCTTATTTCCTCCAAACACTACCCAACATTTCATGCCAAATTTCTCACATAAGACCTTGATCCAACTGTCAGTTCATGGATTTATTTTTTAATTAAAAAAAAAAATAAAAAGGCTTATCTTGGCATGGAGAGAGGCTCCACCCAGTTTTACATGCTACACCGGCCACATGTGTTCAACTATTGCAGAAAGAGGCATTGACAGTTTACAGAAGGTGTGTCTTGGTGTGGTTAGCAAAACAGATAGCAGCAAGGTGCTGGTAACTGCCAGAACAGACAGATTATTCTGGGCAAGGCTGGAACACTTCAGCAGGTGAGTTCAGGATGCTAGCCTACATTTCCTCCTCCTCCCCGCCTGTCCCAGCCCAGCAGCCTGGCTAAAGGCTCCCTAAATTATATCTGCTGAAACAAATCATGTTAGAGGAAGCACCCTTGTACAGTCCACAACACTGTGATATGATCATAGTCTCTGGAAACAGAGGCTGGCTTGATTGTGAAACATTTTTCCAGTTTATTTAATGTTCTACAGAATGATTGTCCCAATGACAAGAAGGTCTTGACAAGACAGACTGCCAAAAATTGTCTTAAGATTTCAGATAATAATGGGCTGTGCTGCCTTGTATACAAACATTGTGAGAAGCAAGAAAGACACTAAGTCTGAAACAGAAGAAAATATTTCTTAAGAAGTTGGGGGGTGGAGAGGAGGTGGACACAGAAAGCAAATCTGTTCAAGACAGATTAAAAATACTGATAATACAGATATACAGATTAGAAATAAAAGAAAATGTCTAGAAAGACCAAGTAGGAGAATTGACTAAATCCGTATCCTAAAATCCACAAATTTCGGAAATCCAGAGACTTCTAATTCCAAATTGTTAGAGAAAGGCTACAGAAGTTCCTAACTGACCCAGATTCTGGATGTGCAGAGGAGAAGGAAAATCTGCATGTGACAAAGGGGAAACCCACTTGATTTTTGTTTTATTTTGCTGAGCTGAAAAAGTGGTTACATTTTGCTTAAATGTTTTCAATTTTTTTCCAAGATAGTGAGATACATTTAACCTTTCCACAAAGACATACTATTTCCTACACCTACATTCAAAAAACTTACTTTAGCGTGAGCAATCTGATTCAGGACAAGTAAAAATAGTTTTCAAAGCAATAACTGAAAGAAACTATTGTATTCATCACTAAAAATAAGGTGTGGACACATCTGATCCTTATAGACAATTGTTTACAATAAAAAGTTGTTAATTAAAAAAAAAATCAATTTTTGCTTAGTACCAATCACAGACCTGGGAACTTTTTCAGTTTAAAAATTAAAACAGCTGAAACCAAGCAATAATCTAGATGTCAGAGGAAGATGAGGAAGTCTAACAGAAGTTGGAAAAAAATGGTGAAAAATCCAGACTTCTGGAAAATATTTGCTGGGGGTTGTTAAAAGCATAATGACAAAGAAAAGTGACATTTTTACAGATGACAGGAAACAAAAATAGCAAAATATCCTAAATATCAAAGCAATGGTGGAAGGATTGCTTCATTTTGTACTGCTTTAGAAAGCAAGCCTTCTTATTAAAAAAACAAAACAAAACAAAACAAACAAACAAACAAAAAAAACCCACTTACAGTATGAGGAAAGAATGAAATGTCCTAGAGAAACATTGCTTTGAAGGTCCAAAGCCTGTTTCTATATGAAAGAAATCCCACCCACTAACACTAAAGTAATGACTAAATGGTATTATGATCAATACAGTTACTAGTAATCAATTACTATTTCCAAAAAGCTCAGAAATCAAACCAAAAAATCCTAACAGCAAATAAGTGACCATAGTGTTACAAAACTCTTATACTAAACACACTCCTCAGTGTTTAATGCAAAGAAATAGTGTGCTGTCTCCTGATCAGATGCAAAGCATGGGAATACCCATGCCAAAGCCAGCTCTGGGTACTAGGTGCACTATTAGGTGCATGTTTAGAGGGAAGGGATGCGCCAGAAAGGTCAAGCTGCTGGAGCTCACCTCTTCAAAGAGTTCTATTTCCTATATACACCAATAAAAAAAAAAAAAAATAAAAATAAAAAAAAAAAGGTCACTGCAGTTGTTTCATCTTTAGGTAAGAGATCAAAGAGAAGCTCCTGGCTGAATTCAGACACTCTGTGGGCTGAGTGAGGAGGGAAACACTCAGCTGCTGAGCCTTTCCCCAGAGCAGAGCAGCTGTGATTTTTGGAGTAGAAAAGGAACCAAAAGTAGTATCAAGGCTTCTTCTGGGAACTTGCTAGCAAGATACTATCAGACAAACATCCTGGTATAATTTAGTATTTACAGCCCAGAAAACAAAACAAACCATAGAAGAAAGAGAGACTCAGAGAATCAAATTCAAATATGGGAACAAACAGGAAAAACAGTTTTGAAAGACAGAATATTCTTAGCACACGATTGTTATGCTATCCCCCCAAAATAAATAATAGTATAAGCATAAATGATGGTGACAGAGGAATTTGAGCATTTGTGTATATCTAGCTATCTATACAAAGACACTTGAAGATATATGCACAGATACTTAAACATATACATAAAATCACACAGACACACAAAAAAAAAAAAAAAACCCCTCCAAAACACAGAAGATGACCTAGAATTAAACAACAAACCTCTAAAACTTTTTTGTTATAGCTGAAAAATACTATACTGACCACATTCAATGTTTTGGGGGCTTTTGTGGCTACTTAGGAAAGACAGGAAAGAATTAAAAATCAATTTCCTTGTGATCACAAGTAAAATGAGCCCCAAGGGCTGAATCAGGCTCCTACCATGAAAGAGACAACATGAAATGCTGAGTCAGCACAGAAGTGCCTACTCCTGACTTGTTCCTTTTGTACCAAGAGGCACCCAAAAGGTAACTTGTGTGCTTTTACAGAAACTATCCCCCAAATAAGTGAGCAATACATTCCTCCTGCAATACAGAATGGAAAAAAAAAAAATAAAAAAGTTTAAAATCTGGAATACAGCTTGAAAACAGTCCTTAATCTAAAAGAACCCAAATAGAAAAACTGGAAATGTATTTCTTAAACATTGTAATCAGCTGTGAAAGGCTAAGAGAATGTATCAGTTGTTTGCCTAGCCCTACAGTCCTACAAAACAAGCACAAAACTAGACACCCAATGGGACACAATGCAGATGTGCTGCTGCAGAGGGAGGAAGGCAGAGCAGCAGCAGCAGCAGCCAAAGACCTTGGGCTCACAGAACATCAGCCCCAACAGGGTCCTCAGTAAGTCAAAGTCTGACAGAGGACGCTTGCTGGTTTCAAACCTCTTATAACTGTTGTTCCCTTTATGAGTACAAACTCAAGAAATTAAGGGTAGATGTTGGGAAGACAAGCTGAGCCATCCAGACGACTTTATGATCGGGGAAAAAAAAAAAAAAGAAATCACTGTGGCAGTGATAGAGCCTTGAAAGAGGTGTTCAAAGGTTGTTGAATCTCCTTCCTTGAAGGCTTTGAGGTTGGACTAGACACCCCAAAGCTTCCTTCCACCCTCCATCCTCCTCTGACCCTATGGCTTATTTCACTTGTAGCCTTGTACAAACTATATCATCACCTAGTAACTTAGATTCTTAGCCATAAGAATCTTCCATATTGACATTTTTATAGATTGCATATACATAATGTTTATTTGTTTATATGTATACTTTCAGTAAAACTAAAGAATTCCTGTGTGATGAAACACATTGTCAGTTGCTGATATCAAGCTCAGACAGTTAAAGGAAGCAGAAACTGTTTGAAAAAAACAACAATAGTTGTTTGTGTCTGTGGGTCAATAGAAACAGGATCAGTCATCACAAAAAAGCAAGTTACAGTAGTGGGAACAAGAAGAAATAACAATTTTATGAATATTTTCATTGTCAGGAATATATTAGTAGGAGAAAGATCTAAATTTGAAACTTCCTGGATTCATAGTCAAGTATCATCAATCAATACATTGTTTGAGAGAGTAATCTCAGCCAAACTTCTCTTCCTGTCCAGTATTACCAGATAAATACCTGCCACACTTCTGTTCCCGTGGCAGGTCCAGGAGGTACAACATGCGACAGTAGGAAAAGATTTTTGTAATCGGTTTCTGATACAGCAACACCTCGTGCAATCATTTTGCATATCACATTTAACAGCTTACTGGTTTGGATACTCTCTATTTTATTAGCAAAACTCAAGTTTTCATTGGATTCAAATGAGTTCACCAATTCACACACAGAGAGTGGGTTTGTTGATCAGAGTGGGAGGACATTAACGTCAAAAGGAGCAGTGGGACATCCAAGCAGTGGTAATATTGTCTCTGTTACATTTTAATTCTCCCATTTTATTGGTACCTAAAATTTCCAGATAGCCTCCACACACACAAGAATATGCTGAAGCAGACCAAAAGCCCATAGCCTAGAACAGTCTCCAAGCATAGTGTCTGTCAATATCTCCTGAATATTTGATTTAAATTTTCTAATGGATGGACTTCTTATGCTTTACAGAAAATGGATTTTTGGAACAGGGAGGTGGCAGGATTTGTTTTTCCCACTTCCATGCATCAGCCATGCATTGCAGCAGCCCTGCAGGAGGTACAGTTCCAGCAGGCCACCTGTCTTTCAGGTTGAAGGCCTGTAAATTAGACACTTCTTTATGAAAGCTATGCTGTAAGTTGAACAGCATTGAGTCCAACACAGATTTCTGTGGGACTTGATCAGTGACTCTTCACTCCTTAAAACAAACAATAACGTGAAACAAACAAAAAACCAAAACAAAACAGAAAAACCCAAATCAAATGCTTCATAGCTTCTACTACCATTTATAAATGCGAGGAATTTCTACATTACTTCACAGTTGTTTAATAAAGTAAGAACACATTTCTTTAACCACATAATTATAACCTTCAAAGAACTCAAATAGATTTGTGAGACACGTCATCCTTGACAAAAGCCTTGTTGACTTTCTCAATAGATCGCACCCTCCCATCTGTTGCTAATTCTTTCCCTTACCACAGCTGGTAGATAACACTCCTGGAAAAGATCCAAGGCTTGCCAGCACGCACTTCTCTGGTTCTCTTCTGGGACTCCACTAAAAAACCGGTGCATTTGTCACCTTCTGGTCTTCTGCTACCAAAGTTGTTTCACTGATCATATCTAAAATTTAGCCTTGGCATCATTTTGGTGGACTGCTGAAGCCTAGTTGCCATCTACCAGTACTACTTATTTCCCATCATTGTAGCCTGACCCATCACCAAAATGTTAATTAAAGGTCATAAATAGTCAAGCATTACTCACCTTAAAAAAAACTAAAAAAAACCTAGACTTGACATTTCAAACTGTATAACCTCTAGTCTTGGAACAAAGTACAATGCATTTTCTATGGCTGTGGGCTTGATAATATGTTTTTCAATTTTTTTTTTTTTTACTCTCATCTCTTACATGGTCTTCCTTCCTGAGAGAAGGAGTTGACACTTCATTGCAAAATTGCCTTTGAGAAAGTTTTTTGCATTTGCTGTGTGAGCTGGAAAGATGCTCTGTTACATTTTTGCCATAATTTAGATTTAACTGTGTACAAAGGCATGAAACACCTGCCAACAGTACAATACAGCCCCAGCTTCAGAAGGCAATTATCTCTGAGATTATGTCACTGATGCTTCTGTGATTCTTTTGGTTTGGATATATTTTGCCACTTCAGCATCCATATATTCAAACGAAAAAGGGTCTGCTGTTGTAGCAAAATCTGTTTAAATTATTTTCATTTCTAGAATAGTCACCCACACCCATCTATAATGCCCCATATTCGACAACTCTGACCTTCCATTTCGTCTAACATCCTGTCATAGAGAAATGGCAGAAATCCAAAGTAACTCATTGAAATGATTTAATTCTTCCCATGGAAATGAAACTAAAATGGTCCTTTTTGACCTATAATCTACAGACAGCTTATAAGAGGGGAATAATAACTAAGTAAAACAAGCCTATTGTCAGACTTACTGATGATGAAAAGGCCTTGCATTTGCACTGTAACTTTTTGAAAGCCATCATAAGATTCATGTTCTAGATTTAGCACTTAAAATTAGAGTTGGTGAAACAATGGGCAGGACACACTGGTGTGAAGTGAATACACAGGATATCCAGAGCCCTGTTTTTTCCACAGCTTTTTGCTACCATATTACACAAACCTGTTGCAACGAAACAAACGAGCTCAAGCCAAGCTGTGAGGTTGCTTTGTGTTTGAAATGAGGGCTGTGAGGAGTCAGTAGCAGCCGTGGCTCCATCCCATCCCCTGTGCTGGCTAGCATATCCCCTTAATTGGCTAGCCCTTCCTCTCACCAGCCAGCAGCTCACTCACAGGAGAGCCCAAGACGGTGTCACACCGAGTATTTGCATAAGGGCACAGCAGTGAGACCTGTTGTGCCACGCTGGCTTCACAGCTGCCTATAAATTAGAGCCACCTCATCTAACACTATCTAACCCTTCGTTTACAATCGCCTATGCCCTTATCTGTCGCCGGTGTCATAACTGTAAATGTAATTTGTAACTTGTCCCAGCAATCATGCGTCCCGGATCAAGCACAGTTCCACTTCAGAGTGCCATTACACACCTCTGTGCGCACCACTTGTAGCTCACTTCGGGTAAAACTGCTGACAAAACGAGCTCCTTTAAACTGTGTGTCTTAAAGACATTTGAATACAATGCACAGCTGAAATCTGGGAAGCGTAACATTTTTAAAGATGGGAGTGACGGAAAAGAGTATGCTGCAGCCCATGGTGACTTACCCAGGGGACAGCAGCGGGAGAAACGCGGCAGAGCAGCGTAGCTTAAGGACTGAAAACACACTTCCAGGGCTACGTGAGAAAACAACCTGCACACGCAGCACCAACACACAACTTTGCGCTGCCTTGGTAGCGGCGGCAAAGTCACCGATCGACTTTAGTCTGAGCGCGAACGGTGTGATCCATCGCAGAGCGCTTGTGATGGGAAAGTTTCCAAAACCCGCCACGCTACTGCGCGAGAGGTAGTGGAGAGAGACACGACCGCCCGCGCTGCCCGCTCTGGGAGCCACAGCGGCGGCAGGCACGGCTCCCGTGCCCCGACCCCACCTGCCCCCGGCCGTACTCACAGCGGGTGCCAGCGCTCGGGCAGCCGGCGGTGCAGCGAGATGCGGTCGCTCAGGTAGATGTTGATCTGGTGCCGGCGGATGCTCTCCTCCTGGCGGCGCTTCTCGGCCGGGCTCAGCTCCAGCCGCACCGCCCGGCCCAGTTCCCCCAGCGCTCCCGGGTCCAGGGCCGGCTTGGTGTACACCGGCCGCCGCAGCAGCGCGGAGCCGGGGCTCGGCGGCTGCGGCGGGGCGCGGCGGGCGGCGTGGCGGGGCGGCGGGCCGTGCCGCCACACGAGGAAGCCGAGGGCGGCCAGCAGCCCCAGGGCGAGCAGCGCGCCCTCGCCCCGGCAGCCCCGGCCCCTCTTGCCCCAGCACATCCCGCGGCCGAGGCGGCCGGCCATGCCGAGCGGGCGGCGGCTGCCGTCTCACGGCCAGGGGCACGCCTCCGCCCCGGGCAGAGTCGGCGAAGTTCTCACGGACCTGCCCACGCCGCGACACTCGCCCGCCCCGCCAGGAAGCCCGCACGGCTCCTCCGCTGCCGGCTCCTCCCTCCTCCCCGCCCCGCCGCCGGCCAGCCCGGAGGGGCGCGGCGCGGAAGAGCCGGGCACGGGCGCTGCCGCGGGGCGGGAGCGGGACCGGGACCGGGAGCAGGACCCCTGCGCAGGGAACCCGCCCCGCTCGTCCCCCGCGCGTCCTGCGCCCCTGCCGCCCGCCAGCCGCCTCCCCGGGAACGATGTCCCGCGGTTTGCTGGTGGTCGGAAGGCTGCTTGGCGCCCCAGCTTTCCAGCACCCCAGGGAAAGCACACGGTTCCAGCCTGCTCCGCGTTCTTCCCGGGGACACAACCGGTGGAACCAGCACTGGTCCTGACCCATCCCAGGGCAGAGAGAGAGTGGAGTCCATCCCAGTTCTGCCGGATCACACACAGTTGGGATGTGGGGAGCATGTTCCCTTTGCTGTCAGCCTTCAAGGGGAAGGTGGTCTGGTCGTCCTGAAACTTGAGGGACCTTCATAAGCACTGGCAGCTGCATGCCAGATATGCCATTTCCCCAGCAAGGCAAAGCTCCGCTGGCACAGAGCTGCCAGGGGCATAGGAAGCTGCTTTGGCCATTGGAAGTGATTGGGATAGACCCAAGGCTTGCTGTCTACGGACAGAAATTTCCAGAGCTGCAGGACTGCAAGGGACATTATTTCCCAGAGAGGGACCAGGAAGAGCTATGGTGTAGAAGGAAACAAATTGATAGGAATCCAGGCTTCATCCATTCTGCTGCCTCTGGAATAGCATGTGCTTCAGAAGTAGAGCAGAACTCGGGCTAAGAAGCTATAGGCATTCATGACAAGCTTTTTTGCAGAAGAAAGGAATGTTCTTGGTAGAAAAAGAAGCTAACCAATGTGGCCTCATTGAAAGAAATCCAGAAGACTAGTGAAAATCTTAAGTTTATTATGCATATAATGGGCAGTCTATTCTATGGCTTGACAGGATCATGGGGGGAAAAAAAGAAGTAGCACTAGTTAAAACTTTCAGATTTGCTTCATAGTCAGCAACATATTCATACTGTTTGTTTTACTTCAGCCTCTAACAGTATGAAGTTCCATCTGCCTAAACTAGTAATCTGGAGGTTATGAGATCCTGATTCTGCGTTTGAAATATTTTAATATAAATGTAACATAACTGGATACAGTTTCTCTCCAGCGAGCTGGAACTGGTTTTGAGGTGTCATTTGCTCCACGCGTTTTCCAAAGAGACTGTGCCCTGCAACATCCTCTGCTGTTGGAGGCTTGTCGAGATTAACCCAGCAGAGAAATTTGGTCATGCCCAGAGAGAGAACTTCAGCCCAGTACACAGCACTGGGTGGTGCTCTCCAGCACTACTGAGGAGTGAATGAAACTAACACCATGGAAGGGAAAGAATTTCATCACTATGAGGGTCAGAGCACAAAGCTATGAGCTCTTGCTGATTTTACATGATAATAAATATTGTATGTGACAACAAATGAAGATTCAACTATTCCGGAGGCCATGCTCTGATAGTAGAATTCTGAAAACCAATGACTCATTCTGATTCTGGTAAACTAGCATTAATCAAATAATTTAGGAAGATTTGCAACGAGTGTGTGCACAGACAGACTATTTCTTATTCAGCTATGCAGCTAGCTATTACATGTAATTATATAGGCATAAAATCTAGATTCAATATGCTTTGTCAACAACTACTAAATATCAGTATGTTGGACATGAGAATTTACATTGCATATAGAGGAAGCCGTGTCTTGCAAACTTTGGGTCTGAAGAGTAAGGTGGCAGCAGTTATTGTATGCCCAGTGTTTGCTTTGTCTCCTTGCGTGCCATCTTTCTGAATAAGAAGAGTTAATTCAGAAGAGTGAGGAAAAAAAACCCCAAAAACAAACAAAAAACCCCACAGAGTTCTGCTGCAGAGGTTCTTAAATATTACAACAACTTGTATTTTACTTAGGTATTTTAAGTATTGGAGCAATATAAAAGAAGCACAAGAACATGATCACATGACTAAAACATGTTCTGAAATAAAAAGTGGGAAGCAGAACCAAATATGACAGAACTGCTCTTAGCAGTAATAATGCTCTTACAGTAAAGTAATGGGTGAAGACTTTCTGTGATCACCATCACAATGGGGATTGAAAGTAGTGCTAATAAACAGTAGTTCCCTGGGGATGTCTTTTCACATAAACCAGAGAAGGTTCATTAAGAGAAAGTACAGCAATGAGGTTAATGTAAAAATCATAAAGAATCGATTATTTGCATTCACAAAGAAGTTTGTACAAGATGTAAAGATTATGAAGGCAAAAATGTGTTTTCTCAAACCCTTTCAAATATTTTTGGGATGTAAACATGATGGGAAGACTGAATGTTCTGAGCTGAAATAGTTAAGAATTCTCTCTGAACATACAAATAAGTCCCAGCGGGGAAAAAAAAATTCTACAATTAATAAGGCGAATGAACAAGTTTACTGCTAGCCATAAAACTTGCAGCAGAATTTTCATGGAAGAGTTCCTTTTAAGAAGTTCTCTTGTTTCTTTCAAGTTGAATAACAATGGAAGTTAAAACAATTTGTTATGATTTTTTAGTATTTAATGAGTTATAATTTCAGTTCCTTCAGGAGTTCCAACCAAAGATAAGCACAGCAACCAAACAAGTAACATAAATCTCTAATTACTTATCTAGAAATATCTACTGTGCCCTTAGTTGTCCAAATTAAAACAGAAGATCAGTAGAATAATCAATACTTTGAAAAGTTTATTTTTTAAAATGGAAATATTTTTCTTCAACTCAAAATGTATCCAAAATATTAACTAAACTTTTCAAAAAGCACTAAGAGAAAAAGTCACCACAACGATATGTAATTGTCCATAAGAACTCACATTATGGTGAATGTAATAGCTGAAATTAAGGGTGTATTTGTTGCTCTCTGAAATATGTTTGAAATGCAGGTGTATTTAGTTCACCTAAAATACATACGCTTTTTGAAGGAATAGGTTTACATATAGGGAACACCTAAAGACGTAAGATAAGATGAACTATTTGGCACCTGTATAGTTATTAAAAGGTATGCTTATTTTTTAGCGATGACATACACATTACAGAAAAACACAGAGCTATTACATTTTGCAAAAGATATGAAATTTACATCATTCAAACTTTCCCTTTTTTCTTTTGTGTGCAAAAAGCAAAAATCCAAAATGGAAATAGAGTGGGAAGACTGCATTTTCAATAAGTTAAGCATGTTACTAAATTCACACTTCCAGAGTGAAAATAAAGTATCAAATAATGTATTTCAGAAGAAAGTTCCTAGTTTTAGAAAAAGCCATCACTTACATATTCTAAAGAAAAAAAATCAGAAGAATATGATAGGAAACATGAAGTACAAATACTTTGGACGTAGGAAATATGCTTAAGGAGAGGAGGAATCATCCAAATTATAAAACATACCCACTGGAGATAGCATTGGACCTACAGGCTCACTGTTCACCATTGTTTTAACTGTGCATAAAATTGCACTGCCCTGCAACGCTCACCTAGTTCTCACCTTTGTTGCTCCTTCTCTCCTTTGTTAGGACAAATATTTTAAAAATATTATTATTCAGCCTACTGTACTATATATATATATATTTTTTTTTTTTGCATTGGAAGTATCTATTTGAGACAGCTGCAAAGCACTTGGAAAACACGAAAAGAGCCACACCCTGCTTTCCCGGTGCCAAAGGGTCCTTGGTGCTTCTGCAGGAACCCTGTTTTACAGGGTATGTTTTGGGTCAAAAGGGAAACTGGGTCTATAGTGCAGAGGCAGAGAGATTGTGGAATTGAGATGAGAGGAAGAATCCTGAAAATAAAACAGATTAAAAATACAGACTTGATGTCTGAGATAGAAACCATCACCTGTTTCAGGGATTTTCTATCAGGCTGATGAATGGTGTGAAATTCTAGTGACAGGTCAGTAAAATGAGGCAGCATTCAGTGGATTACTTGGGCAGGACCTTAGCTGTACCACTTTACAGATCTTTGTAGAACATGTATGTGCACATGTTTATGTGTATGTGTACACATATATAATACACAGACATGAAATGCCTTGCTCAAAAGGTCACATTCAAGCCAGGACAGCTTAAATACAGACAGAACATGCATGCCAAAGGCATCATTGAATTGGTTGCTGTAGGTATGTACTACTTGCATACAATTTTTCTCTTTAGCTAAATAGCAAGCATGTACTGCAGACAGTGGAAGAGATAACCTACATAAAGGAAACCTAGGCCAGGAAGCTTAGCTGTCAGAAATTATTGGAACAAAATGGCAGTTCTGCTCACAAAGTGTGGTATGATGTGACATGTTAATGAAGATATGCTATGTTGGAAACCTGACTGATCTTTCACACAGTCTCATGCAGAAACAATTAATTAAAATACTGAGTTGCAAACACTTTTTGAAAATTTGTCAAAATTATGGCATATTCTGAAACATATAAATGAAGTAAATTCCTCATAAAGGTATAGCAGCTGGTAGTAGTAGACAAAGTGAAGACCACAATTAAAATTCTGAACCAAGAAGTCAAGCAGATATTACATTGTGAAATCAATCTGTGTCACTCTACAATGTAGCTGCTCACTACCATTCGGTTTTTAGAAATCTTTTCAAGGTTGTTTCTGTTGCAACACATGAAAGGACCACAGCTGACATACATAAGTTCAGTGATATTGGGGAAGAATTTTCTTTCCTTTGATGATATTTCTAATATATGTGTCTTCCTTTTAATTAAGGCAGAGATAAGTGTCTTCATGCAAAAGACATACTAAAAATTTCAGTTTTCTTTTTCTCAGAAGAATGACTTTCTTGTGATTCATATCAGTAAGATTTTACAGTAGAAGATAAGTCTTTTACCTTTTAAATTGCCATCATACTTGGAGATTTGAGATGCTACCATCCTCAGACTTTGATAATGCAGATTATGAGTGAGTCACCTGTTTTTGGTTCTCTGGATTTCTTTGAAACAGATTGCTTGATTTCTTGCATTTTTACATTTCTGAGAGGCTTTTGATTATGATGGCAGTTTTACAGTTTTCCATATTATGTGATCCTGAATTATATACGAGGTAGAGATTTGCTCATGTGTCATGGTGTATTTCCAAATATATTACATCCTATTACTACTGTAAGAGCAACAGAACTTTTTGTCATGTTACCTGGCTAATTTGTAGTTCTACATCATTGCACATTTGCCATATTATACTTACTTTACTGGTTCCACAGATACACACACTGTAATGGTTTCCTAGGCTTTGTTTGGCAAATGATGAGTTCTGAGTCTTGAAGAGCAATGACTCCAAGTCATTTATCTCTTTTATTTCACATTATGTGATGAATAGCATCAATAAAGCTTATATCTTCTTGCTGTGTTACTGGTATTTTGAGATCACATTAGCGGAGACTTATGTTAGAAAAATTTCACAGATATTGACTTCATATGCATACTCCTGCCTTATCTGTTCCGCACTTTTTGGTGGGCCTGTTCTGTTCCTTGCATTTTACCATCTTCTTTATTTGAAAGTAATTTCTTCATTCATTAAGGTTTTTTTTTTGTCATTTAAAATTATTTTAACCTTGGAGCAATCTAACATTGACCTATAAAAATTAGCACAAGACTGATATGAATTAATTTCTTGTCAAAAGCATTTGTCAAAAGCAAGACTGACTGGACAAAGATGCAGTTTGGTCAAATCTTCTGAACAACTAACACCCAATCTGCACTTGAGAATCTTGGTTTTATTTTGTCTCATCTTCGAACCTAAGGTTTCTCCATTATCTTATCCTAATGTACTGCTTGAAAAGCTTGTTGTTCTTTTGTTGGTGAAGAAATCAAGCCCCATATTTTCCAAAGAGTTTGGTATACTGCATCATCCAGGAGAATATTCCATAGCAGTTTATTAATTTCAGAAGAAATTTGATTACAGTAATTTCACAACCATAAGGCGCGCCAGATTATAAGGCGCACCTCCGGGAGTCGGCAAATTTCGCAACTTTAAATAAGGTGCACTGGACTATAAGGCACATCTTTTTCTTGCTGCAATGATCCGTGCCACGAGCAACAGAGTAACTAATTAGTAACGGAATCACACAATTGTGGAGTTTACTGGCAGGTGCTCAATTTACAAATACTTTTCACAGATTGGTGTAGCCTTTAAATGCAGCCCCAAGCACCCTCCCCGTGCACGGCGCCCAGCACTCCCACCCGCCCCCAGCTGGCAGGGCAGGGCTCGGGCTGGCTGCGGCTCACAGCTACCGTGGTTTGGGATGGCCACGGCTCACACCTTGGGGTTGCTGCGGTTCAGGGTGGCTTAGGGCCACCACGGCTCACGGGGGCTCAGGGCTGCCCGCTCCCTTTCTCCCTGTGCAGCGCCTGCTGGCCAGGAGCTGCCTGCGGCCGCCTGGTCCCACCCACCCTGCGCGGCTCCTGCTGGCTGGGGGCTGCCCGCAGCCGTCCGCTCCTGCCCCTCCTCACGGCTCGGTGCTCCCGTGGCGCTGCCCTCCCTTGCAGCTCGGCTCACAGCTCGCACTTCCAGGTTGGCAAATTTCGCAACTTTTCCATTATATAAGGCGCACCAGACTATAAGGCGCACTTCCGGGTTCGGACCAAAATTTTAGTCAAAAGGGCGCACCTTATAGTCGTGAAATTACTGTATTTTTCCTTGCCACTGTCAGTCAGTGACAGAATTCCCTGAGTGATCATACCAGCATAAATACCTAGGATGCCAACTGAAGATGGTAATGACCATCAGATGACAGCAGTAGAATTCAGGACAAATAATTTTCTCTCTCAGTTTTTGAACCCCATCAAATATTTCCTATATCTTATAAACTTCATAAAATAAGTGTTGCATCTTTTGATTAGATTCCTAATTACATTCATTGTATCTTTGTCTGTAGTTTCAAACCATTAGTAGAAACTGATAGCATAATCATCAGCTACATAACATAAATTTGTAGGATCAACATGTTCAGTAGCTTATCTCCAAGATAAACTGGAGTGATCCTGTCACTAATTTGACTATATCTGAGCATGCACTTTGATATGGTAAGTATGACCCAGTTTTCTTCAATCATGAATAATGTATTGCATTAATCACTCTTGCCATTCCCTTCTTCCAGGCTCTGAAATTTTACAAAGAATGAATTGCACCATCCAGCTTTATTGACAGTGGCAAGCTCCTCATACT
The DNA here is from genome assembly GCA_013186435.1 of Turdus rufiventris. Lineage (NCBI taxonomy): Eukaryota > Metazoa > Chordata > Aves > Passeriformes > Turdidae > Turdus > Turdus rufiventris. The sequence goes on from PYHW01010717.1 coordinate 1,586,709, forward strand.
GTTATAGGATGGCTGTAGGCTGTTTTAGCTAGACCAAAATTCTCTCTAGACATGCATCTTCATTCTGATGAGGGCTACTGTGAGCTTCCTTATGCTTAAGGAAATTATTTAATATAAATATAGGTGACACATACTTAAATACTCTATATGAGTTAACACATGTTATCGATAATGAAAGAAGTATCCCTGAATACATACCCTGTCCAGGAATTTTTAAATTTTTCTATTATTTCTGTAATTATAAATATTATTTTTTTTTCTATTAATGGTACTTTCCCAAAGGAAAAGTGCCCATAACTGCAGCCAAGAGTCTTGTTTGCTGCAGACTTTCTCCAAGTGTAACTTGTTTGGCCCTTTGCCAAGATGGTCTGGCAATCTGGATTTGCTAGTGTGTCAAAGCCAAAAAGCTGTATGACTTGGAAGATAGGGATGTCACTGCCTAAAATCAGGGAATTGCTACACTTCAGTGGCATTTGGTAGATTTTTTATACTCCTTTTAAGTTCTCCTAGTCTCCTCATCCCCCAACCCTCCACCCTGTAAAAAGTGCCCTGTCCTGCCATTGAAGTCACTGATTTTCACAGAAAACTACCTGTCTGAATTTAGAGGGACAAACGTGATATCCTTGAGTGACTAAGTTAAAGATTTTTCTTTTCTCTTTCGCCTTGCTTTAGATGCTGTAAATCAGTTTAACCTAGAAAAGATTTCAGGATTTCCTGGGGAGCTGAAACTGAAGAGAAGACACACAAGGAATTAATATTTTATGCACAAAGATTTTAAACTGAAGGACTAATCAGCGCTGTCAGGAGATGGGAAATGGGTGTTTGTAGGGGAAAAAACTGAACTTGTATCTCATTGAAGGGAGAGAGCGCTTTGGAACTAAAGGAGATACAAAGTAGGATGGTGCCAGAAAAGGCTGAATGAAGTGTGTAAACGGAGTGGGGCTGACAGAGGGACCGCGCCGGGCTGTAAGAAGTCGCGTCGTGAAGCAAGAAAAAGGGATTGTAGTGTCAGGTGAGAAGGAATAAGCCCATAGCGAAGGCCTGCTGCCATGACCCGGGCAGAAGGACACGTAATGCGGAGACGCTTAATTGTGCGGCAGTCAGTAACGGAGCGGGAAACGGCTGCAGCCCGGGGGGCAGAGAGCCCTGGTGGAGGGGGCAGGAGCCGAGAGGACACGGGCGCTGGCTTGGCGAGGTGAGGGGGCACTGCTGTGGCAGGAGAGGAGCCGAGACCCCCGGCCCAGGCTGGGATAACCCTCGCCGGCCCCGAGGAGCGCGGCCCAGCCGGCTCCCCCTTCCCGCCGTGCGAGAGCGGCCGGGGCACTGCGGCCGCCCTGGGCCAGCCTCCTCCAGCCGGCCGAGTCCCCTCCTCCCCGCTGCCTTCCCGGCGGCGGCGGGGGCGGTCGCGGGCGGCCGAGCCGCTCGGGGCCCGGCAGCGCTGCCCATGGGGGAGTGCGGGGTGCCCCCCCAGGTCCTGCTCTTCCTCCGCGCCTGCGAGCAGGGCGACTGCGAGACCGCCCGACGCCTCTTGGGGCTGCCCGGCGGCGGCAGCAGCCCCGCCGACCCGGCGGCCCCCTCCTCGTCGTGCGGCCCCGAGGAGACGGCGGCGGAGTCCCGCGGCGAAGCGCCGTCCCCACCGACCCCCGGCGTGCCCGTGGACTGCACGGACGAGGCCGGCAACACGGGGCTGCAGTTCGCCGCGGCGGGGGGCCACGAGCAGCTGGTGCGGTTCCTGCTGCGGAAGGGCGCCTCGGTGCAGAGCAGGAACCACTACGGATGGAGCCCCCTCATGCAAGCGGCCCGGTACGGGGAGAGGGAGGGAGGGAGCAGCGCCGAGTGAGGGTCTCCGATCGCCAGCCCGCCTCGCCGCGGAGCATCGGCCTAGTCGGCGGCAGCCCCGGGGCGGGGAAGGGAGGGAGGGCCGCCGAGGCTCTGCCTTCCCCGCCCCCGGGCTGCCGCGGGCGCTCGGCTCTCTCGCCCTCCGAAGCGCGGTGCCCGGGCCGAGGGAGGGCGCCCGGGAGCGCTGGGCGGGTCGGCCTGGGAGAGGGGGCGGGCGCCATGTTGGAGGCCGCGCTCCGTTGTCGGCGATGGAGGCCGGAGTTGTCCGGGGGGATCGGGGTGCTCCCCCGTTCCCGTCCCTGGGCGTGGGTGAGGAGGGGCTGTCCAGTGCAGAGTTGGCTGAGTGCTGTACTGGGGCATTAGGAACTCTTCACGTTAAGAACGTGGTGTTTGAAGCATGCTATTTCTTGGTTAAGCCTATGCAAAACTGGGGATAACGTGAACACAAAACATTGCTCTCCCCTGTGACAACAGAGGCACGTAGCCATTTTCAATGTCTTTTTTTTT
>PYHW01010717.1:1598661-1611145 GCA_013186435.1 Turdus rufiventris
ACAATGCCCTGCCTGGTTTCAGTGGATGACCCATTACAGAATATCTCCTGCAGAGATAAGGATCACTGCCCCCACCCTCAACAGATGGTGATAGAATAGATACCTTTTATCACACTGTATATTGTAACATGCGGCTTATAATCAGGTGCGGCTTATAATCATGAAATTACTGTACTTAATATTGTCAGAATACAGGATATTCGATTTAGGAAGGTGAACTTGTCTTCATTGTTGTAGATGAAGCCCTCAGCAAGGTGAAGGTTGTCTTCAGTGGTAGTACAGTAACTGTATAAATGCAGGTATTCTGCACCAGATTTTGTGTTTAGTCAGCAGATCTCATTGGACTATGCACGTGCAACAAAGAGGAAAAATGGGAGGACAAGTTGTCATTGCCCTGTGAAACTTTTCTGAAGTAATTCTTGGGACTTCTATTGATAGTAGTGACAGACATTCTACAGAAGTGCACTAAGATGTGCACCAGTTTTTGTGGTTGCAGCTTTTTCATTTAGCAGCAGTCACCCACCACACAGCTGGAATAAAAGCAGTGAGCACAAAGTGATGGGCAGGGCTGCTGGCATGTCCCCTTGTTGGTACTTCTCAGATACTTCTCTTGTTTGTACACACAGAGCTGAGTCCTGCTTGTGTTCAGACACTGGCTGTTCAGTTTGATGGAGGACTGGGTTATGAAAATTCCTTTCCCTAATATATCAGTCGGTCTTCATACTGTGAAACTTTGTTAGTTAATTTTGTTGGTGTGCTTAACGTTTGAGCTAGTGGAATTTTAGGAGTGTTTGGTATTGTTCATGCTTAAGTAAAGCTATCTAAATGACACTGGCTCAGTGGAATGACCAGAAAGACATCCCAGCCCTGGAAGTAAGGGTGTGACTTCTTGGGAACTTAGAGCTATTCATGAAGGATAAAAGATACCCCTAGTCACTCAAGATAACCTCAGCAGCACAGCCATCTGTGAAACCCTGTAAGTGTTGTCTGGTGTCATAGGTAAGTAATGACAGCAAGACTGACTCCAGGGACATCTGGATTAATAGAAGAGCAGCATACAACATGCAGCAATGCAGTTGCTGTGCTAAGTTTTACTACAATGAGCAATCATAATGGGAGTGGTGGTAGTATACTTGAAGCGTACGAGAGCCTTGTGTGTAAGGCCACATTTGGAGTGCCCCAGTGTGGGTGGAATACCTCATGTGCATAAATAAATACTTATCCTTGTAATTCTGTACTTTGTATCTGAGCTTTTTTTTGCATGAGAGAGTTGCAAATTTTCCTGACATCTGGAAATCTGTGGCCTCCACAGAGCCTCAGCTAAGCCTTCCTCGGGACCATCAATAGTGTGAAGGGTCTTGGGCTTGAAGGTGGGAGCAGCCAAGGTGTCTCTGACTCAGAGGCACTAAAAAATCGTGTCTGTCTGTGCTCTCAAGGTGCAGGACTAGAAAGCAGGATGGAGGAATGATAGTTTTAAAGAAGAGGAGAAAAGTAATAGGAAATATGCAGAGGAGCTGTGGTGAGGATAAGCAGATTTTTTGTTATAAGAGAGGAATAACAACCCATCTCCATTTCAGGTTGATTTTGTGTAGAGTTAGTTCAGGAGTGGAAATGTCATATGTATAAGAAATGATGCTCTGAAGTGCAGATGCTGAGACCCATTTTTTGGCTTCTTTATTATGTGTTGCTGATGCATGTCAGAGTTTGATTTTATACAAGGCCATTCATTGTTCAAGAGTTTTGCATTAAATTTATTTTTCTTTATATTTTCCTATATTTTAGCTTTGTTGCCTGTTCAGTTATTTTGTAGACTGAGTTGAAGTATTGTTTTTAAGTCACAAGGCGAGTCCTGTTTATTTACTCAGGTGTATCAGAGGGGAGGGGGGTAACTGGAACAGAATGGTGAGTGTCTTATGTAGCTAGCTTTGAGGAGCTTTTGTTGGAAGTGTTTGTGTTGGTTGACATTTAATGCTGATTGTTTTTGCATTTTAAACACCTCAGGGAAGTGATAATGTGACTTCTCAATTAGCTAATTTATAGCTGTAATTAGTTGAAGTGCTGTTTGAAGTTTATAAGTTATCTTCAGTCAATTTGGCTTTTCTGTATGCAATTTCTAAATGTGCAAGTTGTGAAAATGAGGTTGCACTGAGGTATTAGTGATGGCATATGATGACTACTGAGATGTCCTTTGTCCTTCCATCTGCTTTTCTGCCCTAGGGATTAATGGCTTTCATTGGAAAGGTGTTTAGCAACATACTGCAGTCACTTCCAAAGGAATCAGTTCAAGAAACTGACTATTCAAATTAGGTTTTTAAGGCTAACTTTCTGCATATTGACTAATGTAATTCATAGTGAGTAAACAGTGACTGACAAAGGACTTGTGGGAGCTTTTGAAGAACTTGTGAGCAAATTTTACCCTAAGTTAGCTATAGAATGTGTAAAACTGATCTCTGATTGAGGAACAATGTTATAAAAGGTTGAAAATGGAGTATTGGGGGCTTCTTTCTTGATTTATTTATTCTTTTATATGATCAATGCCTTTTTTTCTTCCCTTAAAGAAACAAAAATGTTGTAAAGTATTTGTTAAATCAAGGAGCTGATGTTAACCTTCGTGCAAAAAATGGATACACAGCTTTTGACCTGATAATGCTGCTGAATGATCCAGGTATGCTACTTCAAATTGCTCTGGAGAAATGTACAACATAAAAAAATATACATTCCTTCCAATCTAGAAAATACATTGCAGTTGCTAGGACGCATCCTCCCCAGGCTGGACTGGACCAAGAAAGGACACTGAAAGTGATGGGATTTGAGTTAATTGGTTAGATGAGTGTATATGTTTATGGGATAACAGATTTTGTGCATTCCTCTTGCCTTTGATTCTGAAGATGCTTGCAAACTGTGCTGTTTGTGTCACCATGGCCAACTGAGTGGCATTTGATTGTGGGGACACTGGTATTCTGCAGTGTCATTAGCACAGAGCTATGGGCTGGAGCCCCTTGGCAAAGGGCAGGAAGGGGACAGGACAAAGGGAGCGCAGTAGGAATGGAACTTGGGAACTCCTGACTGAACCTCCTGGTAGTGCTGTAAAGGCTGAGAATAAATCACTCGTCGGGGTTTAGGCTGTTTGTGTGGGAGTGCTGTAGGACACGGCAGCATGCTTTTGGGAGGCTTGAAGGAAGCACATTCAGTTTTTGTTGCAATTTGTTTTACATGTATAATTTGTTATTGTTAACCTTCCCTGGTACCTGAATTGATTTATCTAAAGCCAAAACCCATTATTGTTAATGAAGTCTCTGAATGTACACATTATGGTGGTCTTGGTTACTAGCAGATTCTTTTCCATGTCAAAAGTAGTACACTAATAGTGCATTTTAGGCAATAAATACAGAGAATTATTTTAGAACTAACTTGTATGACAGAATAGTTTGTCTTGCTACTTCTTTCTCTCTCATTCAGTCCTCTCTGCCTTTCTGAAAATCCTGACTCCTGTACAAAATGCAGATTGGCAGAATTTTTTTTCCCCTGTCTCCTGTCCTGCTTGTTCTTTCTTCTCCCTCTTATTTTTTTTCTTACTTCTTTTTTGTCCATCTTTTTTCTTACTATTTCTTTTCAGTCTCTTCTTTGTCCAGGCTGAACATCTTCTTTCTCTTTGGGATTTACTTTTGAACTTCTTTTCTGCAACCTACACTTGAAGAAAGAATATTCATTTTTCTCTACTCTCTTCTGTGTCAGGTGAGAAAAGGGAGCGTCTCAATATTGTTATTAACTTGTGCAAAATGCAAGAGGAGGCAGTTTACTTGGTCACACGACTGATTCTAGCTGAGTAGCATGCTTATTTATATTGATAAATACCTTTAGAAAGATCATAAGACTGCAGCCCACATTGTGGAGAGAAGGCATGGGAAAATAGGTCAAGAAGGAAAGAAGGTTTGGGAGTTCATCTGCTTTGTGTTTGTGCAGGATATCAATTGCTACTTATATGGGATTTACAGGGAAAGTGTCAGTGCATTGGTTGTAATTTGGGAAAGCAAAACAGGCCAAACGTTATCTTAATTTGCTTCCTTTTAGACACAGAGCTTGTAAGGTTACTGGCATCAGCATGCATGCAAGTAGATAAAGACAAGAATAAACTGAACAACAGATCATCTCTGCCTTGTTCCAGAAGTAGACAATCCTTAAATGTCCCAATGTTGCCAGATGACAAAGGAGGCCTAAAGGTAAATGTATTAATTCTTGATAAAAACTCATTAATTCCTGTAATGTATAAGCAGAGAAAGCAATTGCTAAGAATTGTTTTGGCTCTAATATGTAACTGGATTTGTTGAGGAGTTGTTGGGGAGTGTGTTTCTGAATTCCTTGTTGATAGTGTGTTCTGGTTTTGTGGAATGTAGCACATATTCAGCTTCCTTTCACACATTCCTTCCTTCATGTAGCACATATTCCTTTCTTTAGGTGGCAAGACAGTGGAAAGAGTTTACATTGAAGCATTTCAGTGCTTAGAAATAGATCTCATGAATAAGTGGAAGGTACCATGTTCATAAGCTTGGAACTCAATTTCCGTTATGATCTTGCTTTTTAAATCTGGACAGAGGATAACTCCTTCATAGCCATAAATTATAACAGGCTATTGACATTGAAAATTGAAAAGACCATAGCAGAGATTTTAATATGAAGAGTTGTGGAGTAGTGTGCACTTCTGGCTGGCATGCTGTATCCTTAACTCAAAACTGATGGTGGTCCAGTAGGAAACAACATGGAGTTAGAGTAAGTGTATGCCAACTCAACAAAGATACTGCGGCTTTCACTGAGTGTTTGCAAAAGAGAAGGAAAAAAGAGTTTGTTTTGATGTCATTGCCATTGGTGTTGCCTATTTCCAGGCATTGGTTTATTTAGGTGAATAATCTCAGCATTTCCTGGAGTCCATGATGTTGTCCTTTAAGTATAAATATTACCAGGATTTTGAAAAAAGTCATGTTAATTTCCAGGCTATTTTTGATATGAATTTTAAAGACCATTTAAAGTTCTGTCTCAGCTCAAATCTGTTTTGCAGTTTTAACTACGAAGGAACATGTGGTTGTTCTTCATATGATTATACTATTGTTGTATATGATACAACTTCATTATCAATTTTGAATTGCAACCCTTGCAGTGTAATGACACAAAGCCTTGAATTAGGGTCATAATAGATTGTGAGGTGAAAAAAAAAGATTTGTCAGTGATAAGGATATACACACAAATACTGACACAAATTTAATGTTCTGGTATATTTTAATAAATTGGTCTCAAAACTACAGAGTATTACAGTACTTACTAGTCAAGCATTTTTTAGCAGAAATTGTTTTCTGTGTAATTCTATAAAAATATAACCTAGAAACCTATATAATCCGTTCTTCTGTGACTTCTTAATGCTTTACTAAACAGTCTGTCTGACCATGAGTATCTTACCGATCTTACTCTTATAAATATTCAAAAAGGATAAAAATGATATTTTCTGATTTTCTGGCTGAAGGGCAATGTCAAAACAGTCATGTCTCTTTGGGCCAGCATGTGAAGAGAGGGCTGTAGTGAGGGACCTCTCCTGGGATTTGTAGTGGCAGTGTTTCCATGCAGACGCCTGCACTGTGGTGAGGTGGAGCTGCAAACAAAAGATACTTATGGCAACCAAACCAGTACAGCATTTTTCTGTCTAGATCAGTGCAAATGACTGAATGTGGGGTCTGTGGGATTATGGAAATGTAAAAGTGAGAGGGAATTCTTGAGGCTCATTTGCCTTTACATCAGGAGAGAGAATAAACCTGCCAAAAGCATCTTTGACAGATGTTCAGTTCTCTCTTCTTTCATTGTGGTGAAGAGGATCCCCTGATCCCATGGTCTCTCCATCAGCACCCAATTTCACTGCTTGATGCTTTTTGAGGTTAGAATTTTCTTCACCCTGATTTCACCTATATCTCTTTAGTTGTCCATTAAATTGATTGATTTTTGTTCAGTGGTCACCTTTGTTATAAATTACGCACCACAATCGGGCAGGTCAATCAGTAAGACAATTTATTAATTCGTTGATAAGGAACAGGCAAGCAGCTCTGGGGACATGTCAACTGTGCTCTGGCAACGCGTCAGTTGTACCCCTGGTCACTGCCCGTTTTATAGGCAGTCTCTTGGTGGGCTGTGACATGCCCACCGTGCTGGGGTACAAGTCCAAGCAAGCCGAACATGGTGGCTAAGACTCAGGTGTCAGTGGTTACAAGCCCCCACCAGGTCTGGACAAGGCTCGAACATATTCTCAGGTTACACTCCTAGTGATTAGCCTGCTTATGTCCAAACAAGCTTGCATTTTCCTTATACATAAAAGTGGATACAATTCGTGATTATAGTGACAAAATAATAAATATACATAAAAACAAAAAAATCAACAATTTACAACAAAGTGATTTAAACAAATATAATGAAATCCTTAGATTTTCCTGTGTCTCACGTCCATGCTTTACTTTGGATTTGGTATTCTTGTTTATATTGATCCCATGGTGTATTTTCATAATGACATGAATCACTATGTAACGTCTCACACCTTCAATTTTATAAGAACTGTATAACTTACAGAACTATTGTATTTAGTCTTTTTTTCCCTAGTCTGAACAAACTTGATTAATGCAAATTTCCTTGTTTGTAGGTTCTGTTTCCTAAACTTTTTACTATTTCTAGTTTGTACATACAGAAACTACAGATGTGTTTCCTCTTAACAGTGAAATCACTTTTTTGCAGCAGCAGCAACACTGTGCATCTGTACTTAGTTTCTGCTATATTGTGACTGATTTTTTTTCTTTAGTACACCTCCTTTGTTCCTTACTTCCTTTCCTATGTTAGTACACTTGATTTCTTCTTGCATGCCAGCTTGACCTCTACTGAATAATGTTGATTTGGCAGTGTTTAAATTTAGAATGTTAAAGCTGCTTAGAAAACTGTCTAGATGGAACTCTTCCACAGACTGCAGAAAAATGTTATGTTTCATGGTTGGAGTTGTTAGTGAACGTTCCCAAACCTACTGCACAAAATACGTTCTTCCAATTTGAGATCAAATAATTAGCAATTTGTCTCATTTTTTGACTATTGTCTTCGCCCTTTATTAATTTTATTTGAACCATATTTTCTCAATTGTTTCCTGAATGCTACATGAAATAGCAATGAAAACTTCATTAAAGTCAAGCTGCATTCCAGCTTTTCCTCCCTTCTGCTCACTTGACTGGTTACTCCGTGAAAAAGAGATTCATTTAGTAGAATCTTTTTTCAACAAACCTATGCTGGCTGTGTCTTATGAGCTGTGTTGACATAAGAAGTTTTTTCATTATGCCTTTTCATGTTAAGTCTTTCGATAAATAAATTTTCAGATTTTCCTTTTTCAATGATTATAGATTTGCCTTTTTCCTGATTTCTGTAACTTCTTCAATACTCTTTTAATGAAGAGTAAAATATTTGTTAAGAGGTCATGTTACCAATAATTAATCTGGGGTAATTTTAATCAATATTGTCTAGTTTTAATTTGTGTAAGTTCATTTTAATACTCTTTCTCTGTTAAGTAAACACACATATATTCCTGCTTTTCTTCTGGTAATGGTAGTCATACTGAAATATGTGATTACAGGTAGGCTGCTTTTGAAGTTTAAAGAAAAGAAATGCTTTTCACTCTCACCTCTTTGATCACTTTTGTCATTAAGTAGTTGACTTTTTATTTTGTGATGTATTTCTTTTAATTTGTGCACAATATGGGCCCTTGTTCCTTTACCTGCTGATAATGTATTGGATATTCATTATCTCATTCTTCACCTCTATCACACATTAACTGTTAACTGTTGCGTTTCTCACCAATTTTGTGGCCTCTGTGTGAATCAACACCTGGGTAACCAAGGCAACCACCAAGCCACAGCTAAAATGCAAGAAGATTTATTTTGTTACCTCAATGACAAGGCTCGGTTCCAGAGACACACAGGGACCCAGGCTCCTGGCTTAGTTCATCCTGTAACAAAAGGCTATGGGTGTGTCTGTGAACCTGTTGCCTTTAAGCAGGAATTCTACTTCTCCAATCAGGCAGAGGATGAACAACACTAGGCATAATAACTGGAGTTTTCCACACCTACATTTTTAGCATTCTCAGCTGAAAGGTCACTTTGAGCAGAAACATTTCTCTCCTCCTATTTGATTTTAACCCTTTCCCCCCAACAGGCTCAAAAACAAAGATATCCCTTTTCCATATGCAAAAAATTTGTTTCCTTTTTTTTCTTCCTGCCTGTTCTTCAGCAAGTTACACTCTCAATAGCAGTATTGCAGCAGTGTGAATTATCACATTCAGTTTCTGTTTTAGATTAAAATTGTTTAAGGGTAGAGATTGCTCTTTAATTCCTAGCATTGTCACAAATGTATAAGGTATTTCTGAAATGGCGACACTGCTTTTCTGGTTCTTTAATACTGTTGCCTTCTCCCACTGCAGCCTTTTTAAAGACACTGTTTTTCATCAGAAGTGAATTTTTGTTTCTTCAATGCTTCAGTCTATTTAAAACCCTTTATTACAATTTCTGTACTTGTGTGATGTGGTAGGGGTATATGGAGAGGCTGCAAACTCCTGCAACAGCAAACTAAAAACTCCAGAGATGAGATTCTCACACTGTGAACCATAGAAGACAAGATGAACCTCTCCAGTGTCATTACTTTCTTGCCAGAGAGCAGTAGTTTTTTTGCCTGGTAACATAGTGGCTGTACTTACTGCATGTCGGGGTAGTGAGCATATGTTAAGAAGCAGAAGCACTGTGAGTAGGAGTAACAGCGATGATGGGCAGTTAGAAGTGAACTTTCTTACAGAAGCAAGGTAGCTTCAGTGACCAAAACCAAGAAGTGCAAGCACTCTCTTTTGTAAGCTCATTGTACTCTGTGTTAAAACTAGATGAACTTCCAGTTCCTTTTGGAAGGTGAATAAATGCCGAACTGTGGGTTTTATTGCTTTCTTAGAGCTATTTGTCTCTCTTGCCTTTTTTTATCAGATGCTGAAAGTAATGTAAATCTGGTTTGGTTGTGGCACCAAAGAGATACAGTGGTCTGGGAACTCTATGCATTACTAATGCTCTGTGCAGGTCTAAAAAGTTTTTAATGGTCTTCTGCTACAAGGATTAATATGCAGAGAATAAGTATAAGAAAGTTACAAAGACTTATATCAGTGAGTAGTAAAATATTAAACACCAAGAAGAGAGCAGAATATGTATTGTGAGAAGGGATTGTTACCTGGATTTGCTATCACCTAAAGCTACCCTGATGAAGTGTTGCCACTTTAACATGAGTTTTTAAAAAAAGCGTTCCAGAAAGGGAAGGAGGAACTTCACTAAGTAATAATTGGAAGGTAATTGTAATCTGATTTACCTAGTAGCCACATAATTTTTGGTGCAAATGGCCTAGGAATTGTACAGTCTAGAGTAATGTCTTGCTAAAGACTTGAAGCAACTTGCAATGTCTGCCTGTAAAAATATGCAAGTCTGTGAATATTTTAATAAATTTTATTTTGACCAAAGGTAGTCCTTTTGAGTAACAGTTTCTGCATATGTGATGTATCCATATGTGTATAGATGGAGGTTATAGGTACATAGTCCTAAGGTATATGTTGTTGTCACAGCTGCTCTTTCTTTGCCTTGCTCTTTTTCGGTTTATAGTCTTTCCAGTCTGGTTTAAATTATCTGTACAGCAATACTGTATAGATTACGGAGCTTTAGTTGATGGGAGTGCTATCACAACTCTTCCAGTTTGCCACTGATTATGAAAATCTTGACAAGAAGCTTTAATGCAGATTAAAGCTTATATGCACACCTGTAAAAAACAGAAAATAGAGATACCACTCATTGGTTCCAGAGAGACTAAAAATCGATGGTGCAATTGAAAGTTAATGGGAAAATTAAATATTTGCTATGTATCTGCAAGAATTCCCTATTCAAATTGCACTAATGCTTATATCTACTTTGGTCTTCCAGATACTATGGAAAAATATTTTTAAATATTTACCATATGAAAAATAAGGGAAGAGATAATTAGTACACATACAAATTATGGTGAAGGATTTTGTCGGTAACTGCAAACCACTTTAACATTGCTTTTTAGTTTATTTCAAACAGTCCTTGGTAAAATTATCACTGCTGTAAGGATTGCTTAATTATACATTTCTTTTCCTCTTTTTTTTTCTTTTAGCTGGAACTAAATTATTGTGTCTTCTTATCAATCTAGTCCTGGTGGAGCAGGATGTCCAATCGATTCCGCAAGCTGAAGTTGACTCAGACGTTGCGCCATGGATTTCCTTCTAATCAGTTTGTGCCTTTTCCGGATGAGATGGAGCCGTCATTAAATTCCACTGTAAAAGTAGCCTCACAGAGTGATACAGACACTTCTGGAAACCTTGATGCTGCTACAGCTTGGAACACGAATAACAAAGCTAGTGGTAAAAGCAGGGTTGTCTTGTGGGAAATGAGCTCTTGTGGGGTAGTCAGGATAATACTGTTTCTGATTTATTGGTTTAGTTCTGCTTTAGCTTAATATAAGTGAAAAAACGTAATGTATTTGTAGTCTGTAGGGAGATGTTCATACTCATTGTTCATCACGCTGAGTGCAGCATCATTTAAGCAGTAAAATACTAATATAATCATGTTACTGTTTAATAAACACCATTAAATTCAGACAGGTCACTGGAAAGTGTAAAGCACATCTACTGAAAATGTACCTCTCCATGAAAATCCCCCACTGTCTGCAATGCAAAGTAAGACTTGGTTTAACTTTAGCTGAGGTGCATGACAGTGTCACTGGAAATCTTTGTTCTGTGTGCTTACTGAGGGTAGAGCTGTTGATTGTGTAAAACAATGAGCTATCTTTAGAAACAAAAGTAGAAACATGCAAACAATAAAACAAAATTAATGCATTTTTTTTCAGGTGCAAACACTACAAAAGGAGGAAAGGATGATGAATTATTGACAACTATGGTGCGTTACAGTGTTCTTGGTGTCTTCAGCCTAATTCAGAGGGTCAAGTAGTTTCCCTGATTTTTACAGTTCTTTGCCTCCTGTCCTAGTAACTTCTAGAAAAAGAGCTTGTTTATAGCCACTAGACAGGAACTGACAGGCTTTGATACACCAGTAGTTCTTAGACTAGAAAGTACTAAAAGTAGTGTGGTAGTGAAAGCTGTACTGACTTCTTTCAAGAGTTACCCCATACCTTTGCTTGATCAGCAATGAAATAGTAAAATAGATGGAACAGCTACTTACTTGCTGACAAGCAGTATGAGGTGAGGAAAACATGGATGGAACATGGTACAATGGAGATGTGAAAATTACTAGTAGAGGCAACTATGAAATATTTAGTTTGGGAGGTGCAGTTGTGTTATTCTGTTTCTTTTGTTATACTGTAGCTTTATATTCCCCTGCAGCTTACTCCCTGGCGATGTCATTAAATTTGGCTGGTTGTTATCTTTAGGTTCTTTTGTAAGAAGCTTGAGTTCTTTTGTAAGAACTTTTGATATGACTAACTGACAGTACTTCTGGGAGCAAAATCAGTTGTGGTGTTTTTATCTCTTTCTGCAATACACATACAGCAGGAACACACAGTTGCTCACAGTTTCCAGGCATCCTGTCTGGGAATACAGAGTTATTTCTTTGGAAATTGATTGTTATTCTTGTTAAAGTCATCTTGAGCAATATTTAGCCCAGTAAAGGAAGAGACAATTTCTGCCACTTAAAGAACTATATTCATTGTATCGAGTGAATAAGCGGAATACTGAGGGGTGCTACAATGTTCATTGGTTTTTCTCTCTGTTGCTAGCTGGTGTACTTCTCAAATAGTACTTTTGTGTCTCATTTCTGTTCTGTTTAAATGTGTTTTCATCTTTTTGAAACTATTTCATCAACTCCCAGTAATCTTTCTTAAGAAGTGACTCTTGCCCCCTCTGTTTCTTTGTTCCCCTCTCTCAGCTGAGGAGTAGTGCTCCATTTACCAGACTTCCCAGTGATAAGCTGAAAGCAGTGATACCACCTTTCTTACCACCCTCAAGCTTTGAACTTTGGAATTCTGACCGAACCCGACTCAGCAAAGATGGCAAAGCTGAACAGATGAGAACTGCCTGGCCACAGAGAGCAATCAAGCACGATTTTAACAGCAGTGGGAACTCTGATATAGTAAGCAAACTAAATGTGTATGAAAATACTGTCATATGCCCAGGCCCTGATAACTGGTGAGCCACTCTGTTTCTGGTTAGAAATTACTTTTAACCTACTGTCTGAACAATGGCTTGTCCTTTTAAGCAGTGCTGCTTAGGAAGAATGTCCATCTGTATGGAAGGAACATAATGGAACAAAAATTCTGTATGAAATAAAGCATCTTTTTTTTTTTTTGTTTGGTTTGGTTTTTGGGTGGTTTGCAGGTTCTTGATTTTGTTTTAGTTTGGTTTTTTGTTTGGTTGGTTTTGGGGGAT
>PYHW01010717.1:1611657-1627634 GCA_013186435.1 Turdus rufiventris
CACAGTATGGTAGAAACTGCTCTGTTTTGGAAAAAGACCAGGGTCAGAAAAAAAGAATGAAAATTGCTCAATTTTTAGGAACTGAGCAGGAGGGAAGAAATATCAGTAAGACCCATATACAGACACAATATTCTGAAATACTACCAATAGATAAAATTGTTGGAAGTAGTAAGCAAGTGGACTTGAAGGCACTCAGCTTTAAATTGGGAGTGCTGTAAAGCTGGAACAAGTCTTGATTATTTCTGGTATTTTATAGAAGGAACTTGCCATTCTACAATGTTTTCAGTGAAAGTGCAAACCAAAAGAAAAATAGGTGGCTTGTCTTGGGAGAAGAAATTAAACAACCTTGACAGCCTTCCCTTTTGTAGTTGGAGAAAAAGGAGAAGTGCTTACTCCCCTAACTGTAGACTGTCATAGCTAGATGTAGAGAAGACTAGTCCAGAAGTGTGTTTCAATGTCAGTTTTAGAAATGGGACAATGAAGATATTTAGGTGGAATTTTTTTTCTCTTTTCCTTTTTTAAGTGGGCGTTAGCTTAATACCAGTAGAGGTGACTTAGGTGAAACAAGGCAGAATATTAAAAGGGAAGGGACATAACAGGAAGGTAAGTGTTTATTGTCCCAAAAAAGATGTTTGTAATAACATAACTGGCATGTGTATAAAGTGAGGAGCAAGGAAAGTAGGGGAGGGCTATCCATCAGTCCTTCTGTGAGGAAAGAAGGGTCATGATGAGGCTACATTTAGGAGGATAAGTCGGAGATGGAAGAATAGGAACAGAATAGGTTCCAGAGATGGAACAGGGTAAGGAACATGAGAAAGCTGAGCTGCAAAATCTCGTATGTCAAATGGCTGACAGTGGCCAATGGTGTAAAAGCAAAAGAAATTAAAGAGGATGTGGTTGAGGATTTGAGTAGTGTATAGCTAGATCAGTAGTGCCTCAGTTAATAAAACTCAATAAAGTGGTGCAACTGGCTGTTTAGATTGCAGCGAATATAAAAATGCTACTGGTAGAGGAAGTTTATATCACTTCTTGCTGCTTGGTTTGTGAGAAACAGAGGTATGATGGATGGGAAGTTGATAGCTGTTTTGTAAGATGGGAGAGACAAAGTCAGGATTCTGCAGGAAAGAAACTTCACATGTGATTATTTTTTTTCTTCCCCACTGCTCATAATACTGTGTGTATCATATCAGGAGCATCATATATGCTCATTTGTATTGGCCAAAGATTAAGAAGAATTAATGGTTTAATATGATGTAATTTCTTTAATTTAATAAATATATTCAGTATATATATATTTATATAAGTATATATTCTGTCTGTATGTATATGTAAAATAAGATTCTTTCTGATATCCTCTTTGTTCTTCAGTGGATGTTTCAGAACTTGAGGAAAATAAAGAGCAAACTTCAGCTGCTATTTTATTTACCTCAATCAAGAAAGAACAAATTATTTTTCATTTTGTTTTCCAGACAACTGTTAGCAAAGGTACTAGACCAGTCAAATTACCAACATTTGCAAGAAGACCAGCGTCTCCTTCAAATTCCAACAACTTCAACCATTCTCCCCATTCTTCTGGTGGATCCAATAACATTGCAGGAATTAACAGGCATGGAGGAGAACTGCATAACAGATCAGGTACCATTTTTAATACAAAACTAATTTGTATCCAATTCAGTTTAAAAAATTAGTGTTTGTGATGATGGTAGAAGATACTAAACCTTTTCTGAGCACTCATACCATTGTAGAAGCAAAGCTTCTGTAAATCTAGCGGACAGGGAATTGGACTTTGAACGCCTACATAAGGGAAGTTGAGCCTCACATTTGTTTCAGAAGTCTCAGTGTTCAGCTCATCTCATGCACATTTTACTGGATCCACCCATGGTGGATCAGGTGGATGCTGGCTCATTGCACCATGCATGTCATGGAGTTGACTCCTATGCATGTTACTTGTTGTTTAAAATAAAAACCAGTTTGCAATTAAAACCAAAGCTGCACACATTGTACCTAGTGGTTGTTGAAGACAGTATGGTGAAATGGCTTATGAAAGCTATGTGCAAGGGTATGCATGCCAGCTATGTGTGTGTATGGACAGAGCTGGCTTCCCTCTTCTGCAACTGATTTCTGTTCTTAATTCTGGAAGCTGCTGGAGAGATTGGAACTCCTGCAAGTCTCTTGCTTCATCTAGTCAGTTTTTAAATGAAAGTGAATGTTTCAGAGTTAACAAACATTTCAAAATAGTGGTTTGCTGTACTGGGTTTATTTTATTTTTTGTTCTAGGTGGCAGTGCAGACAATGTTTTGTCTCAGATTGCAGCCCAAAGAAGAAAAGCAGCAGGCTTACCTGAACAGAAACCCAGCCAACAGCACAGTCCAGTCCAGTCAACACCTTCATCTACTGTGTCAGATTTGCAGTGTGCTCAGATTGTTGGCAATGGACATGTTGTAAAGGTAACAGGAAATGCAAAATTTTGCACTTCCAAATTGGCTAATGGGTCATATCTCTGTCATGGGTAGCTGGTGCATAACATTGGACAGCCAAAAAAGAATAAACACTTGTTATGTTAGTGGAAACTTTTCAGCTCTGCTTTTAAGCACAAGTCCACAGAAGATGAAACCTAATAATAAAACATAATTTTACTTTATTACTAAGTTCACTCTGTTTTTGAAAAAACAATAAAGGTAATGCTTGACCTTAGGGTAGGTCTGCACTATTATGGTTTCTCATTATTTCTTTCTGTGGTCCAGATCCAGTATTTTATGTTAGTTGTTCCTGGATTTTACCCTGAAGTGGTATAGTTAGTTTCTCTAGCTAGTTTTCCTTCAAAGGCTCAACCTGAATCCAAAGTGTGACATAATTTGTACCAGGATATGCATGTAACTGGTCTGCTCCATGCAGTATTACTTTTAAATGGTAGGTCAGCGCCAAAGTTGGGTTTTGCTCCTGAGGCTGTACTGTCTGTGCTGATTTACCTGGAATAGCTTTATCATCATGACCTGCACATTTTTGTGCATGTACTTTTGAAGTTCTTAACTGCTTTGTACAACATCTTTGGTGGTTAAGATTTTAAATCTTCAAGATCTACAGAGACACAAATTGGAAAGCAGCATCCTAACAGAAGATATGAAATAGTATTGAGAAATTGATGGGTTTATTTACATAGGGAAACATTGCATTTCAGAGAGAAAGAGAAGGAAAAACATATAATTTGGGGTTTATGTTTCAATGCCTGGTATTCTGGAAATGTTAGAATATGTAAGCAAGAGCAAAATTTCTCCAACTTTTGCTTATGTAATTTCCAAACAGCTCGTTTTGTTTTGTTTTGTTTTCTTTGCATCTTTCAGTGAGATTCTTCAAATTTTGCCTGAGGAAACAAAAATGACCAGAGTATAAAATTAATACTTTTGCAGTCTCATTCTGTGATGTCTTATATGGCAGCAGTACACAATATTTGTATTTAATCAGTACATAAAAATGATCAGTGAAATTGCAAAGTTGTTCAGACATTACATGGAAATTTCTGTAGAACAAAAATCAGAAAAACGTGCAACTACCAATGCTGAAACAGTTTCCATGAATAGTCACTTCGTTTCTGATCTGTCAGTCTTGATTCTGGAGGGACTACTAGTTGCTTTTCAAAGATAAGATTGGGAGATAAAATTTCTAACTCAGATGGACCACCAGAGTCTGAGGATTCATACCAATTCTTTGGCATATGATAATCTTTCCTCCCTTTCTATCCTGTGTAACTGCTCCCTGAGTTATAAATGATCCATCTCTTTTTCCTGTAGACAAAACCCTTTTATCATCCTCTTCCCTCATTGAAGTCTTCTCTGCAGAGCAGCTACCAAATGCTTTTTCTTTCAGAGGTGGTCTGGCCAGTATGTTTTAATTAAACTCTCAGCATGTCCTCTCAGCTTGTTTTTAGCTTGGAATTAATTTCAGAAGAGCTCCTTGTGTGCCCCTCAGAAGTCTCATTTTTCTCCGGCTATATTAATCATCCCACCAAGAGATAATACCTGTGCTTGAGAGCTTTGGGCTGCAGATCCTGTGGCCTTTTGTTGCAACAATGCTGCCACTAAGAAATGTAACTACTGTTTCCACTCACAGTGGGATACATTAGGGATAAAAGAGTAGCGAAGTGCAATGTGCAGCAGATCATCTTCTGAAAAGGCTGTTCATTGTAGTGTTGAAAAGATTTTTAAATAGTATTTATGCCACTGTTTTGGAAAAAGCAACAGCTTTTTCAGTGCTCTTTGCTTAGACGTCCAGATGAGTTTCATTCTATACACCAGTAACAAAACATGTCATAGTGTGGATCTCATTATAGATATTTGTGTATCACACAACTGAGGTGAGTTTTGGAGATTTCTGTTGGGAGAACACAATCAAATATGGATCCACACTGGCTGCAAAAGCTAGCATTGTGTTATTGTAATCAGCAATGTAAACGGTGGAAATTTAATGTCTACATCCATTGAAGAATGGCTTGTGTCCTCCCATTAGGACCATGCTGTCTAAACTTGGAAATAGCTGATCTAAAAATGCAGTGATATTACACTGATCAATTTTGCAAAACTTTGCAAAATGAGGGGTGCAAGCTTTAAAGAAAGGAATAGAATAAAATTAATAACATTTTACAGGATGATGTAATTTAAATAAATGCAGACAGTGTGCTAGGGAGGGAAGACCATTCTGCAACATAAATGGCCAGTAATAATTTAGATGGAAATTTGGGAGAGGATGTTAAAATGAGCTCATGATGCTCTTCAAGGAGCTCTCAAGTTTGTATCATGCTACATTTCTTCTAGTGAATTCAGTGCAGGGCTAAGGAAGTATTACATTCTGACATAGGATACAGTAATGGAAGAATGTTACCACTCAGATGAGTGTTATCTTTTAAATCTCTTTCATTAACTAGAAAAGTTCCATTTATGCTACAGCACAGAAACAAATTTGAAAAGACGGGAACCACTGTCATTCTCATTTCTTGTATTGTTACCTAGATCAACTTTTTTATCAGTTTGTTGTAGTCTGAGTGACAAAAGGTATTTAAACTCTGAATTCGGGAATCCAGTAAAATATCACCTTTTTGGGTCATACAGTGCAGACATCAAAATGTATATGTAGATCAAAGAATTTAAGAGATGAGTTGCACTGACTGTTTTTTGGAAAAGACTGTTTATATGTGTACATATTTATATTTTTATTGCCCATTTTAATTAATGTATTTTCCTGTTTTCTATGCCTCCAAATGTGTTAAATATTTGCAAAATTCTTAATAAATCACTGGACTCCTGTTAGATAATAATAAATTTGAGGGCTGGCTGGAAAGTTCCACTCCAGTACAGCAAGGGGTTTAATGTGCCCAAAACTTAGTTTGTCCTTCATGCTGGTTAACCCAGTGCTACTTTAAATTAGCATCTCATATGCTTTAAAAATCTTTAATCGAGACTTAAATCTCTGAATGAAAATCCCTATTTTCAAGTTATTAAACTGTTTTTATCTCAACTGCAAGTTTTACTTCTGCTTCTGACCATTCCAAGGGAGGTGGGAATGTGAATGAGAGGCTGTATGGTGCATAGGTGCCACCTGTACTTAAACCATGACAATCCTTTAGAAAGAGAATAGTTTAGTGTTTGTGAGCAGTATTGCTTTACTAGAAATAACTACAAAATTACAGCCTTAATAAATATATTTTTCTTGATAAAGAAAAAGAGATAAAGAGAGACTTTCATCTGGGATAAAATCACTATTGCTCCAATTATTTCAATACAGATCAAGCGGAAGCTTCTGGTTGTGACTATATACTCTCAGAAATGATACACAACTTAAGTAATATTGAAGTATCAAGTTTAAGTAAACTTTTTTTTTTTTTGTAACTGAAATTATTGTATCATTAACTACAGCAAAAACTGGAGATGAACAAAAGACCTCCATCTGGGACTTCATCTACATCTAAAAGCACATCACCAACTCTCACACCCTCTCCATCACCTTCCCCATCTCCTAAGGTTCAAAATGCAGAGTCTTCTGTCTCTTCTTCTCACAGACATGCCAAGAGCAATGGCTCCAGCAGTGGTACTATTACAGAGGATGGTGAGTAGCTCACTGTAATTACAGGAGATTCATTAATCAAGAATACTTCATGTTTAAAACTATAACTATACTGGACTAGTGTGTGTCTGCATGACAGTGAGATCTTTCTTCTTTCTAGAAAATATATTATGGTGTTTCTTACAGTGAGATTGGGGTGTTTCTTACAGTGAGATTGGCGTTCCTCCACTGACTGCCGTTTTGTCTCCCAAAATCTGTGATTCCATTTACAGAGAGTCTGGTATCACCTCAAAGCTAGCATCAAATATGTAGGTAGGCCACTCTTACATGGCCACATTTTCCCCATCCATGGCTTAAGTCCTGTTTTTCACCCTTTGCAGAGAGTACAAAATGCACTTTCTCCACTCTAGATTTTTTTTATTTTCCTTAGTAAATGCAGGAAGCACATTGCTAGGTTTTTTTATCCATAGCAAGTCATGACTACATGAAGTTGATTAAGAGCTGTAGTGCATTTATTTTTCTAAACTGAAAAAATAACCTTATTACAACTTCTTTTTAACTTAAAGTCATAAGAAAGAATGATAATGTTATTACTTTTCCAGTAAGATTAATATATTTTAAATTAGACTTTCAGGGCTAAATTGCAACTTTTTAAAAGTCATTTTACTGCATTGGAAACATGATATCAGTAGCTTTGTTTTCTCTTGTAAATATCTCAAAAAAATTGAGAAAATAACATGACTCAGAACCTTTTAAATAAGAAATGGAGGCACTTGTTACTATTTCTGTTTTTCCTGAAAATGTCTCTATTGATTTTGGTTTATTTTCATGTATGCCATCTTTGTCCATTAACACTGTAATTCCATTTGATGCTGAAGACAGGTGATACTTGACCCTCTCTCTGTCCTCTTCTCATGGCTTAGCTGTAACATATTCTAGAGAATAAGGATTTGCTGGAGCAAATCCTTTCACGTTTGGTGCCATTTTATAATGATGTCTTGAAAACATAAGACTTGCTGATTTAGAGATGCATAAAAGGAAGAGAACTCACTGGTGGATAATGAGGTGAATTCTCCAAGCTGCCAGCTGCTTTCACCTCACCCAGTGAAGCTGAGTTTTGTGGCAGTGCACTAATACCAGGATACAGTGAGTTCCCTTGTAGCAGAGAAAAGGTTGTTTGTCAGAAGCCCAAGTAGCTCTGGGTTCATTGTGTTTATAAGCTTTTGTAGGTAAGTGCTCCTTTAATTCAAGGGCTTCTCTTACTGGGGTTTGATTCATCAGCAGCAGTACAAATGCTGATACACTGAGCAGTAATCAGAAGAATAAATATAGAAGGTCTGCAGTGTTAACTTTTCTTTCAAGTGAACTTAAATGAGTAAGAAAATTGATCTGCATTGACTGTTACTGTGAAGGAACAGTAGGCAGCAACATTCAAAGATGTTCTTTGTTTCTTTTTAGGCAACCACTTGGTGGACCATCAACAGCTTGGGCCTCTTCTAAGAGCCACTGATATAGAGAATCATGAAAGACGAAACCATATGAGAGTGAAAGAAGGCTCTGAAAGCTTGGAGAAAGGTAATCTTACCTTACAACTATAGAATATTATAAAAGGAGGTGCTAAATGGGATTAACATGGCAAAAGCAGTAAGAGCTCCAAGAACCTTAGCTTGCTCCAGGAATGGAGATAAGGAGACAAGGTAAGTGTAGAGCAAATGAGAGTGGTAAAGCAAAGGACAAACATGTTGAGCGAGAGTTGTAAAACTGAGAGGCTCCAGGTTTTGTTCAGCCTTAGTGTAATAATGCAGGCACTGGAAGAGGAGTAGAGGAAGAGGAAACATGAAGGGATTACACCTGAAAGCATTTTCTGTGTGTGAAAGGTGTTTGGTGTTATAGTTGTTTATGACAGTGAGACTGAGGTCAGATGCCCAGAAAGTTTCTTCCCATATCGTGACCTACAGTTCTAAGCACACAGCATGATGAAAAATGAGAAGGGTAACTTACAACCTGTAAGAAAAAATGTTAATAATATATCTAAAGGTCTTCTAATGCAAATTCTGTTTTCTTTCTCTAAGATGATATTTTTCGTCAATGTGATACATTTTTAAAACAGATTACCTTTTCCCATGGATTAATATCAGGGTACTGAAGCTTTTAGTCTAAGACCATGTCAACTTTTGCAAATCATGTTAGGCATACCAAGTTAGTTGAACTGAAGGTAAAAAAAAAAAACAACAGAACCCTAGCAGAAAATAAGACTCAGCTAGAATTTTTCTCTTCAGTTGTCTGTGGACTCTCCTATGTAAAGAAGAAGTCTTCCAAAATAGTACACAGAAGTGTACTTGTGTTTATCTCAAGGTACTTGATGTCTTTTGAGAAGCTTAGAGTATGAGTTTCATGTTTCTTGTGATGATGAAAGAAATGAGAAAGGCAAAAGACAAAGTGAAGTAAATGAAAGCAAAGTATATTTGGTAATGGACTAGTAATGTCTTTAAAATGAAAGTGATTTTATATGCAAAATATTAAATATAGTTTTGTTTTGTAATGTAATAATTCCTGTTCTTCATCTTGACTCTGACTTCTTAGTTTAACTGACCACTTAGGTACTTAAGGGGAAAAAGCAGTTAATTACTCATGACAGCAAAGTAATAAAAATAAAACTTTAGTTGAGAGACGTAGTGTGTAATTAAGATGTAATGTCAGGTTATTCTCTAAGTGCACTTACACTTTTTAGCTAATCACATTTTAAGTGTGTGGGAAGAGTTATTGTCAGGTCCTGCAACATTTAATCTCCTTTGACTTTGAGAGGAAAGACAATATTCAGTGCTCTTAGCCATGGAAGGTGAGCTTGTAAAACTTAAATTCTGTCCAGTTTTTGTCTTAGCTGGACTTCAGCTGTTTGTGTTCAAGATGCCTGGATGCTGGGCACTAAGGAGAAGAGTGTTCAGAAAGACCTGTGTTGTATCAGTGTTTTGAATGAGCAGGTGTGTAGTTGCTTGCTCTACACTTTGCCTTCCTGAATGATGACAGAAATAGGCCTTTCAGTTCCTTGCCTGCTTGAGGAATTTTGCTGTCTAACCTTCACAATCTGGATCAGCTGTCTGGGGGCAAGCACCTGCATTTTAGGTCATTTAAATGCCTTAGTTGTCCTTACTGGTTTGGCTTTGTAAGATCCTTTTAATGCGGTAGAAAGGGCAATACAACAGTGTTTATTCTAGCGAGGTAAGACTAGATGCAATTACATTATATGTAAGTAGGTGAGAACAGAGTAAGCCAGTATTTCAGTTTCTGATGGAGAATAAATGGCTTTTTTTTTTTTCCTCTTACCATAAATGACTACGGGAAATATGTGTTTTAATATATACTTTCATTTTTATAAGTTCATATTGCTGAGATCATTACAATCTTTTCTAATCTATGGGGTTGATTGTTGGTTTCTTTTTTTTTTTTTGTTTGTTTGTTTGGTTTTTTTTCTGTTATTACAGATGAGCTGACTGGCATCCTTAAAAAATTGTCACTTGAGAAATATCAACCTATATTTGAGGAACAGGAGGTATGTATTTTCTGAAACTTTTTTTTTTTACTGTTTTAATGGAAGTAGGGTATAACATGTTGCATCAGATTTTTGATCCAGAATCAAATTCTACAACCCTTCCTGGTTGCAGAGAGAACCTTGAAACATGGACCAAGTGATATTTGTGGCATTCTCCAGAATACTGCAAATAGCAGGGCTTTTTACACTTAACCTACAGCTTTTGTATACATAGGAGATTTTTTTTCTCTCTTGTTACATTCTACTTTTTCTATATATGTCTGTATCAAATGTGGCTAAACAGTTCATAGGACATACTGTGTCATCCCTGGAATCACAGCTGGAACCTCATTTTCAGAAGGAGAACAGCAGGGTGTGAGTCACTGAGATGGCTGCTTTATCTTCTTTATCTGCTCTTCATAAGCAAAAGGAGAATTAAATTGGGGAGTGTAGGCATCATGGTAGGTGAGAGCTGTGACATTGAGTTGCTGAAGGATGCAATGAAAGGAAATGTTGCTGAAAATAAGTAAAATTAATTCATTACAATGTTGAAGGCAGGATCAGATGTGAGCAATATTGTGTGTTTATTTGGTCAAAGAAAATGGTAGTGAATGAACATGCACTAAGTTGACATTGCTACAGAGTTCAAAATTCAGCACAAGCCCAGACAATTTAGCTGCATCACAATATATTGGGTTATTATTGTTCCCCTGCATGATAGGCAAGGGAGCATTGTGTATAAATTAATATGCTTAGTATGTAAAGATTATATCAATAATTAAAAGTTTCAGATATTTGTTCTTATCACAGCCTTATGGACATGTTGTTATAATAAAAACTGATACACAAATAAAACCTAGGTTTTTCTCAGGAGGCACTGGAAAAGTAAACACAATATTCTGAAATTCCAAAAATACTTAGCAGGAAAGGCTGAAAAAAAGAGAGAAACTTTAGGTTTATTCAAGTAGCTGCTACTGTAGGCAGAGGAATCACTGTGGAGAATATATATTCTATATTAATAGAATTTGATAGTAAAAAACTATAAATCCATTAATATTTTAGATGTACTATCATGATTAGTTGAATGTTTAACAGTAGATTAGAAGTTTTACAATAGAGTGGTAAATTGTGTATCATTTGGTACTGATAATTCATTAAAAATTCTTTTTGCAGAATACTTACATTAAGTCTATACAATTAAAAAAAAAAAAAACATACCACTTTTAACCTGTAGTAATGAATCTTTGCATAGGTAAATTTGTCCTACCTTTTTTCTTTTATTTCTTCTATTTTTTTTAAATGTGCAGGTGGATATGGAAGCTTTCCTCACACTTACTGATGGTGATCTGAAAGAGCTGGGTATTAAAACAGATGGATCAAGGCAGCAAATTTTGGCAGCTATTTCGGAACTGAATGCAGGAAAGGTACATTTTTAAGTACTGTACTTAGTAAATTATTTCGCAATTTTTAATATAATTAATTCAACATACATTTTGAAATTAATTTCTGGATGTTAAAAAAGCTAAATTAATTTTTTCCAAACAAAGCGTTTCATGTATTGGATTAGTGAAAAGCCATCCTTTGTGCCACTTTCTGTTCTCTTTCAAGAACTTTCCTAGTCTGGTGAACAAGCTACTTTTAAACGTGAGCAATATTGCTTTTTCTGAATATTGATTTCAGAAAAAAAAGCATCATCTGGCTGCAATAGTGCAGCTAGAGAATGCAGTATAAGAAGAAAGGTGTCTTTTGGTTAACGTAACAGGTTTTGATTCCTCTGTTATTAGGTCATTAGCACTTCTCTCGTTTCTTACAGTTTTATTACCTTTGAATTTTATGTTGACACAAACAAATTTGCTAAGAATGGTGTACAGTAAACAGTGTTGTTATCAGAGGGATTTTTTACTGGAACATATCTTTGGTTAGGCTTGCTGATGCTTCTCAGCACCTCAGCAATTTCCCTCAGTCAAGATCAACCGTAGTGACTAGGTTAAAAATTAGGGGAGGTGGATGACATTCCATACTAAGATATGCTTCATTTTATTTTACTGTTCTTTTACAGGGTCGAGAGAGACAGATTTTACAAGAAACTATACACAACTTCCACTCTTCCTTTGAGAGTAGTGTTAGTAACACACGACCGCCAGGTCACTCCCAATGTAAGTAGCACCTGAAATTAATTGAAAAATTAATTACAGGTTGAATCACAGAGTCACAAAATCAGTTAGGTTGGAGAATATCATCATGAGATCATAGAGTCCAACCTATGACCAAACACCACCATGGCACTGAATGTCATATCCAGTCTTTTCTTAAACACCTCCAGGGATGGTGGCTCCATCATCTCCCTGGGCAGCCCATTCCAATGTCTAATCACTCTTTCTGTGAAAGAAATGTTCATAATGTCCAAATGTGTGATATTTTATTTAATACTGTCTGGAAGACAGAATGTGGCAGACAAGCCAGTTATCTGCTTTCCTGGCTAATGATGTGTGTCTCTTGCTGAGACTGTAGAGAAAATTTCAACATAAAAGGTAGAGGTAATTGGAGATGTTTATACACCCTTCAGTACTATCTGAAATAAGGATAAGAGTTTTGTGGATAAGAGTTTTTTTGTGCATTACTAGACACAGAAAATGAATGTAAGTATAGCAAACCAGAGTATACGTATACTGTCTATAGGTTCTGTATGTGTATATGTAGCATCTGTAGGAGGTGTTCCTCTATGATACATAATTAACTTTTGCATACTCTTTATAGGAGACACTTTAGTATGATCAGGTAGAATAAATATATTCAAGATTTACAATTTAGCATAATGGTTTAGACAGCTATGTTAATTATATATTTATGTATGTATGCATTTAGTTATTTTGCATAGGTAGTACTTTTGTATGATTATCTGTAGTTGGTTTCTTTGGAATTCATGTATCCCAAGCACCAGTGTTACCTGCTAGCCAAGCT
The DNA here is from genome assembly GCA_013186435.1 of Turdus rufiventris. Lineage (NCBI taxonomy): Eukaryota > Metazoa > Chordata > Aves > Passeriformes > Turdidae > Turdus > Turdus rufiventris. The sequence continues at coordinate 1,624,202 of PYHW01010717.1, forward strand.
GGAGAAACTGCCTTTTAAAATGTACTGTTGGTAACTGAAACATACAGGAAGGTGTTGCTGATCTGTAATAATTGAATACATTTCCTACACTCTCAGATATAAAATCTGGAAATCTCTGTCCTGCCAGCCACCTGAAACAAAGGCAGATAGTCATCTGTGATTCCAGATTAAAGCATAAGGCATAACCTATTCCCATGTATCCATGTTGTTTTAGTAAAAACAACAGAAGCCATTGCATAGCCTTGAGAAGTTCACCATGTTAAAAATGCTTCTTCTTCAATTTTTTATTTTGCTGCTTTCATCCACTCACAAAATAATTTCATTTGTTTAGGGACTATGTTAAATTATTCAGGTATTGTATGCTTTAGGAGACCTTAATAATGAGCTAGTCCCAGTTGTTCCAATCTCAGTCAGCTGCATTTCACTAGATATGTGAAAGCAGGTGCTGTTGACCTACTGATGTCTAGGGGTAAACTAGGAATTGCTGGGGTAGTTAGTGAATGTAGGTACTTACAGTATTCTGTGTAGTCTGCATGGCTGAAAGCCACTGTCAGGTGTCCCTGTATGCATAGTGCAACTTTCTGTTCCTCAGTATAGTCAGCATGTGTGGGAACTTCTGGATGTTACTTGGTAACATCCCAGAGCTGAAGAGCCTCTCTGTAGGTATTACTAGGTGAGCAGAAGCTGTTTGGGATTTGATTACATGGTGCAAAGAACTGGAATTACTCAAGAACCAAAGAAGCATAGAGGTGTAATGTATCTCCAAGCAACTTGCTGACCTTAAGTGTCTTGAAGCCACCACAGGACAAGAATAGTAGCTCAGAGTTGGGGAGAACATCCTCTTGTAAAAATGGAGGCAACAGTTACTCCTGTTGAGCTTTTGACAAGATGCTGCAAGAAGGCTGCCATCAGAGATCTGGCTTTTGGGTTTTTGTGTGTGAGAGCTCCATGATATAAATTTGTCTGTGAAACAAACAGAAGCATTAACAGAGAAGAGGAAGAGAACATGTAGCTAAAAGGAGTTTCTGCACCAGGTAAGCTGCTTTTTATTGTAAAAAGTAGCAGTGGAATCCTTATGCAGTCTCTGGAACTTGAAGTAATTTCCAGGAATGTGTAATATTTTAGAGCATAAGAGCAGCTGTACCAAGTCAAATCCAAGGTCCGTACCGATGTATTCATCATTTTCATCAGTCTCATCTGACACTGATGTGAAGAGCTGCTTGCTTTCATTGGCTGTGAACTTGCCATGTCCTGACATTTTTGGTTCATCATACTGGATCAGAAGATACAGTGAGCAGTTGTTTCCTCTTCACTGCCTCCATGCCACTCATGATTTTACAGATCACTGTGATACTCTTCTTCATTCATGATTTTTTTTTTCCAAGGGAAAGGCTTATAGGCTGCTTTATCATTCCCTATACCATAGTTTTTCTAATCTCTTCTCCTTTTCTGCTATTATCTTTTCAGACTTGGGAAATACCAGCCTAGCATTCGGTATTGAATAGGTATCCATAGTATGGATTTAGATGACAGTGATGTTTGTTTTTCAGTTGTGTTCTCTGCTTTCTATTCTCTTGCCCTTTCCTAGTAATTTCTGGTACTCTACTGTGTTGGCTATAATTGAAGACTGAATTGATATTAATTTGAATTACCTCTTACAACCCAGCTGATCTACTGAGTTCGAGCTCACAGCCTATAATTTTACATAAACACACATACATCTTCTTTTCACTTGCCTTACTTCATATTACTTCATATTTATCTTCACAAACTTTTGTTGCTATCTTATTGTTTAGGTACAGATGTCACATGAAGTCTTTTTGCCAGTCTTCTGTTTATTTTTATTTACATGGATAACTTAGGAATGCTTGTCTCTTCACTCTGTATGTCCTTTCAAAATCTTATCTTGAATATACTCTTCATATCTTGAATATTCTCATGTAGATCCCTATGAAATACTAGTGGTGAATCTCCCTACTATGGAAAAAATATTATTTACTTCAGCCTTCTGTCCTCTGCCTCTCTAACAGATTATTTAGTCACACAAGAAATTTTATTTTTACCCTGTGGGTTTCTTATTATCTTAAGGGTTAAACTTAGACCTTGTGAAATGCCTTGTCAAAATCTAAGCATGAAATGGACCTCTTTTATTTACAATACTGTTGGCACCTTCAAGGAATTCTAGTAGGTTGGTGAGGCAAGACTTCTAAAATCCCTCTTGATTTGTTTCCACAAAATTTCAGATTGTTACTGTTTTTACCAGTTTGGTTGGTGTTACTGTCCATTTCACTGGTCTGTTTCCCTACATTCTCTGTTGAACCATTAAAAAGATTTGCATCACTGTTATCATATCTCAGTTATGTGACAATTTAAACAAAAACCTGTGCTCTGTACACAGCAGTTCAGCTGTTTAATCCTTCTGCTTCTCTAGGACATTTGCCTTAGAAATTTGCTGTTATTTGCTTTGTGTCTTTGTTTCATATTCTTTTTTGCTAGTACTCCAGGTTAAGATATCATGGACTCCCACATAAAGAAGGTTTCTGAAATGGAATCCTTCCTCCCCACCCCATGCCAGGGACATCAGGTTAGGCTGTGTGAATTCCATGCTCCGGTCCTTGCCTGACCTGCATATAAGGCAGAGCAGTGTAAATCAGAAGTTACTGAACCTGTAAGCCATTAGGTTTGGAGGCACCATGAATTCTGAATAGGCAAACAGTACTTGCCTGGGGAATGTTCCCTCCATCTCTTTTTTAAATGGAAATTAATTGGTCATTTTTAGAAAATTCTGATAAAAATATTCATTCCAAGAGTGAACATTTTGGCAGGTTTTGACATTTTGGTAGTTTGGCTGCTATTATGTCTTGGAAGATTGACAATGCACTCTGTCCTTGATAAGAGAAATGACTAGGAAGATACTGCTTCTTTATAACCCAGTGAATGTGTCCAGCAAACACAGAATTACTGTGCTGCTTCACCATTCAGAGCAGATGACTAGCCTGTGGAGGCATGAGGCAAAATGACTGCACTGAGGAATAAAATGCTTCTCCATTGTCTGGATTCCAACTTCAGAGAAACAGCAAATGGCAGCATAAAGTCCAGCTTTCTAGGAGAATGGGATTTAACAAATAGTATTATCCCAGGAAAAGTTACTGTTTGTGGTTTAAGGTGACCTTTTGCTTACATGATTCTGGTAAAAAAGAAGATTAGACTTTCTGAATGCCTGATTGCCAGGACTAATTGTTTAGTTCAGTTTGGGGGGCTGTATCAAGATTCATTCTCCCATTAACTGAGTGCAATCAAGAGGTTGAACAGATCTGGCAGTGGCAGTGAAAGAAATGACACCAAAGAAGACACAGTTGCATTTCAACACAAACTTTGCCAAATCAGAAATGGAAAGCTGAAAAAAGCTGATGTGGATTCTTATGAAAAGAAA
>PYHW01010717.1:1636664-1663751 GCA_013186435.1 Turdus rufiventris
GGCTGGCCGTCGGCGTGGCCCTTTTCTCAGCGAGCTGCTGCGGAGCTAATGGGCTCTCCTGATCGCTTTCCCTTGCCTCGTCCCCGCGTTTTTCCCAGCAGGGACGAAGGCCTCGTCCCTTTGGACGCGGGCCCTTTGAGGCTCTGGGTCTCCGAAATAGAGGGAGGAGTGGTGCGACCTCCGGCCCTGAGCTGTGCCCCAAGGACCGGGAAGGGGCTGGGAACATGTCACGGTGGCTGCCCGGCAGCGACAGCGTGGTGAGAGATGCTCCTGAACCGCTGCAAGGCCTTGGTTATGCTGTGCCCTGAGCAGAGCCCCCACATTTACTGGGAAAGGGCGGCTGAAGAACCCACCTGCACTGGCACCCCTCAAAGCCGCCCTTGGAGCGTTTTCCCCTGTAGCAATCGCTCAGTGTAGGCTGATGCTCTGGCAGCTCCACGGGATAGTGGGTGAGCTCTCTGAACAGACACAGGGATCCAAGCCTTCTCCTGTTTATGTACAGGAAAGGAGAAGGCACAAAATAATACCAGTGAATGAATGCCAAATCAAGTTTTACGTAGAGCATAAAATTGCCCTAATGAATTCTCTGCTCCAGTCATCATGCTGTGTATTTGCTGTAGAAGTAAGCTATAGAAAGATCAAGAAAGGGACCTGTGACAGGAACAGCATTTTCACAGGTATGCTTCAAAACACACGTGTTGTTCTCCATTGCAGTCAGCGTTCCCATTGCACTGGAAAGAAGTATAACAGTTCTGAACCCTCCAGTCTGAGTATCTGTTAGTTTAAACGATCTGAATCAAAAATATTTATGGTAGTGAAAAATCTCTGATCTGCTTAAATTCTTCCAAATTTAGGTTTGGCATTGAGTCATCATTATTCCCTGTCCAATGGTTTTGTGAAGTCACCCAAATAATGAGATGTCACTTGCCTAGATACATTAATAATTAGAAGGATTTATTGTAGTAGGCATCATGGGAAAGTGTAACTTTCCCATTAGATGTCCTTAATTAGAAAATAATGTGTCAGATTTCAGATTAACGTAGGGGAACTACAACTATCCATTAAAGAGAGAAGGACAAATAATGCAAGTGACAGCTCTTGCAGAAGTACAAAGATTTAAATACTTTATAAATTAAGGGGTTTGAAGGTGCTCATTTTCATCTCTAAAGCTCTGTGACCTGTCTTCATCATCAGAAGGGTGCAGTCTCCAAACTGAATTAAACAACGAAAAGAGCAAGTGCTCTGTGTAATTCTGACTATAGAATATTTGTGTAATCACTGGTTGTTCCTTTTCCTGTCTTTCAGCAATGGCTCCTTAAAGTGGGCCAAACTGCTCTGGAAGGTGCTTGATTATGCTAATATGAAAATTTTATAGTGACAGTGGCATCTCTTGAAACACAAGAGCCATAGCTAATACACTTGTTCAGAGAATTGGTCTGACTGGCTTTGGGATAAAAATTGGAGAGCTGTTAGATAATTCTAACATGTGGGAGGCATTGATGTAAATCCAAGCAGAATGAGGTGCCTAACTACTCGGGCATGTGCAAGGAGTTAATTTAAATACCCATCTTTTGTGTCTTCCTTTTGGCTCTAGGTAATTTTTCACAGACCCAAGCCAAGGGTTTTACTGGGTGTTACGCAGAAGCTAGAAACTAAGTCTTATAAGGCTTACATTTACTTAGAGTCATGAGTGGAACCAGTTCATACTCATATTTCTGCTCAGTGCTTGGTTAACATTCAGGCATGTATTTTATTTGTGCAGTCTTAAAATCATGCCATGAATGACATCAAAGCAAAGGTAATTTAAGAATGGGCAACATCTGTCTACAGTTTGTTTCAGCTTGCAAAGAGATGATGTTCTGAGATGGGGAGACTTTATATTTTGCACCATAAGCAAACTACTCAGTCTGGGAAATTTGATCTATTAATCCTATGTCAGTTACACCTGAAAGTTACTACAAGCTGATTTCTGTGGCCCACAGCTTCTACTATAGCTTTTTCTGCAGCTTCTGTGAAACCAGTAATGCTGGACCAGTGCCCAGCTGACAGGTGGCCACATTACCAAGTTATCAGATTGTTTCCTGCTCTTGATAAGTGTTTCATTAGGGATGGTTTTGGGAGGAAAGGTGAATTTGTTTCTTATGGGGAAAGGAAATCCTTTAACAGAGGCTGAGCCACACCAATGGGGCCTTGTTAAATAAACCTTCCAGTTTTACCATTTTGTGTAGTATTTTGCTTGGAAAATATGTCTCTGTTCTTTTATGAGCTTTTATCTGAAGAATAGTTACAATCCTTAAGTTTGGATTTAGAAAAGGATATATCTGGTTTACCTGGAGGAGATAGGTGCTCAAAAGGTATGTAGTTCTGTGGGATTGAAAATGTTCATGTTTAAAACAAAGTTCAGGTAGAATGTTAAAGACATGACTTAAATACTCTTTTGAAGTACTATGTGGAAGCCTTCCCTTGTCTAAATTCAAACTTTATCACATATGAAATGCTAAGAGTACTAGGGAGCACAGGGCATGTTCCAAAGGGATACATGAAAAGCACCTTCTATAAGTTATTAGCATCCAGCATTTGTGTTAATGAGCTGAAATGAGAAATCTTGTAAACTAATTTGAACAATCTAGAGTGTCTTAGAGCAAGGTGTCTCAAACATCAATCAGCTTTTGAAAGTTTGTTTGTGAGATACTTCTCTAAGAATCTTTCATCCTAAAACTGATGCTTGAAAACTCGGCAGTAGATTCACATGTGAATGCCCAAGAGATAAGTGGTGCACTGTTTTACTGAGGAAGGTGGTATAAATATTCCACTTTTGAAGGCAGGACCAAACAAAGCTCACTTGCTCATTAAAAGGTACTGAAACCTGACTATTTTACATACTGTAAATGAGAATTCCTGAAACACACCTTTATTTTCAAACCTTCTCTGGAAAATCTCTGGGGATAAGCAAGGTTTGGTATGACAAAGAAAACATTTTATTCAGTTTAGGAGCTGGAATGTCTGCCTCAGGAGAGTGTTACATAGGATGCCTAAACACTGTCAGTAGAGTTGGCTATTCTTGTAGTAGTAGTAGTAATTTCAGTTTTAAGTTAAAATCTGCCTGAAGCCACAGATGAGTCATCAGCATACTGCTCTCTGACTAAGGATGCAAATCTAAATTGAAACTTTCCTTCAAACCCCTCTTTAAAGGTTAGCTGTCCACTTGGACTGAGCAAAGCACCTTTGACCGGAGGAAGACTAAAGTGCTGCAGGTGCTTGCACTTTAAAATGTTGGACAAGTTATGCCAGAGAAAGAGGCAAAGGAAGAGATTGAAGCCAAATCACGGCCCATTTATTTCTTTGTCAAGCAAGGGTCTTCATGTATCTGAATACAATAATATTAGGGCTTTTGCATCTTAAGAATCTCTGTCACATGAATTCAGGTTGATGAATCAGCATAGCTGTTCACTTTCCACGTGTTAAAATACATGCCTGACTTAATTTTGCCAGTAAAAGCCATGTATTGAGCAGATTATGTAATGGAGAAGTTAGCCAAACTAAATGAATGATTGGAAATTTGGTTGTTCAGACATCTTAAGGTAACCAAATATGCAGACAGATATTTCAGGAGATGTGAAATTTACCTGGTGCCCCTTGAAATAAAACCAGGTATGCAGAGTAAACCATGCCTATTTTTGGTGGTATACCCTGTATAACAATCGTGAATAATTATGTATGTCTTTAATTATGGGAAGCAGTGTATGCCAATAGTCAAAATAAGTGCTTAGACACTGAACATCTTCCTGTTTACTGGGCTTTCAGGACCTTGTTTAATATGAACAGCTGGAGTGTATAGAGCTCTGCCTAGGGAATGAACTGTGAGGCAGCTGAGTGCTTTTGGGTACCAGTTACTGAGTACCGGGTGATGTAGTAGGCATAAACCACAGGTGTCATAAGCAGGCAGAACAAATGGAAAAGGTCTTCTGTAGACAGAAGACACCTCACGTTGCAGGCTATGGTTCTCCTGGGGAAACTTCACCTACCTGATATCTTCCACAGGAACAACACAGATGGACATATGCAATCCTGGAGGTTCCTGGACAGTATTTCCTGGAGCAATTGATAGAGGATTCAGTGGGGACAGGTGTTCTGCTGGACCTCATAATTACAAATGAGGAAGGTTGAGGATGTGAAGGTTGAAATCAATCTTGGCTGCAGTGGCCGTGAGATAGTGGAGTTCAGAATCCTGAGAGGAGTAAGTAGGGCAAAAAGCAAGATCACGACCCTGCATCAGGAGAGTGGACTCTGGCCTTACGGGAAGACTGTTCATGCAGACTCCTATGGAATAAGGCCCTGAATGGAAAAGGGGCCCAAGAAAACTCTTTGATACTCAAGGATTATGTCCTCTGAGGTCAAGAACAGTCCATTGCAACAAGCAGGAAGTCAGGCAAAACTATCAGGATGATTCCATGAGCTAACAAGGAGTTCCTGGCAAAACTCAAGCATAAAAAGGAGAGACACTGTCTGAACATGCAGAAATGATGTTAGGAAAGCCAAAATCCATCTAAAATTGAATTTTGTGGGGGGTGTTAGAGGTAGCAAGAGGACTTCTCACAGTACACAATTTGCAAAGAAGACTAGGGAAAATACATGCCTGCTGCTGAATGGGGCAAAAGCTGTGATAACACATGACTTGGGAGAGGCTGAGCCACTGAATGCCATCCTCACCTCAGTCTTTTCCAGAAAGACCTACCTTCATAAATCTGAGGGCTGAGAGACCAAGGGGGAAGACTGGAGCAAGGAAGTCTGGCCCTTGATGGAAGAGGTTCAGGTTAGAAAATAATTAATCAAACTGGATGTATGTAAGTCCAAGGGCTCTAGTGGGATGCACCAATCAGAACTGAGGGAACTGGCATCATCAAGAGGTCATTCTTGATAATCTTTGAATGACATAGTCATTAGAAGTGTCTGAGGGCTGGAGGAAAGCAGGTGTCATTTTGTCTCCAGAAAGGGCAAGAAGGAGGATGCCAGGAACTACTGGCCAATTACAGCCTCATCTCCATTCCTTTGCATGTGATGGAGCAACTAATCACGGAAACAATTTCCAGGCATATAAAGGACAAGTCATCACTCCAGGGAGTCATGCTTGACCACTTGATAACCTCTATTATGAAACGACTGCTGTGGTAGATGAGGTAGTAGATATTGTCTGCCTCAGTTTCTGTAAAGCTTTTGACACTGGCTCCCACAAGACTGTCATTCAGAATGTGATGAAGTAAAAGTTGGCTGAACAGAAAGTGAACTGTGATGAAAACTGGAGAGAGTCCAGCAAAGGACCACTAAGGGAATTTTGTCAGCACATAAAAATATTTGAAAGGAAGGTGCAAAGAAGACAGAGCTAGGTGGCTGGGGAGTCTTCATCCTTGCAGATACTTAACAGTCATCTTAAAATGGTAATGGGCAGCTAGTTTTAGGTGGCCCACCTTGAGTAGGGGGTTTGGAGCAGATGACCTCCAGAGGTCACTTCCAACCTCAGCCAAGCTGTGACTAAGTGAATTTACCATGCTTTTATTTTGGGGATGAAGAAAGATCAAATAAATAATTAATAAATAAATAAATCTAATCCATATTTGCAACCCAGTGACTGAATCACAAAGTATAAAATGAAAGTGAGGAAAAGACCTGAAGAAGGTCAAGACACTGCAACAAGTGGGGTTGTACTCTCTGACTAGCAAGTAGTTTCATTTCTCACTTTGGACTCACTTTGAGTAAATAAAATGGCTGAAGGGTATCCAGAATGATGGGGTATTAAATAGCCACATGAAAGATGTATTAATTTCTCTGTTATGGAAGGAGAATATGTACAATGTGTAAGAGAGGCATGAGAGAAGAGACAACACTTCCTGGGAGGTGCTGGTGTTCCTTCTGGATTTCTTACCTGTTCTAGAGAGCTGGCAGAGCCACTGCTGATCTTTTTCTTCTACCAACAAAACTACCCTTACTGCTTACTTACCCAGGAGCTCCACACCAGGATTCTGGACTAATCTGAAGGTGAGGCAGAAATCTATCATGTTCACTTCTTCCATTTAAGATACTGCTAGATGCTGCTTGCCAAAGTATTTTACTCTGTGTTTTCAGTGAGGAAGAGGTCCAGGAGCTGTTGCCAGATGAAGATTTGTGTAGCCACATTGATGTAGGAGAACTTGAGCTGCATAAATTTTCAGTCATCTGCAAAGAAGGCCTCAGACCTTAGCCTAGGTGAAGTAGTTAGGCACTTGTGGGATCAGTCTGAATCCTGTGAGAAGTGAGTTTAAATATTGCCTCAATCCTGTAGAGCAGGGAATGTAGAAGTGAACTTCCCAAAACACTGTGGAACAAAAGAGGGGCACATGAAAAGGATTTTCCAAGGAGTCTGTCTTCTTTTGCATTGATTTGTGAAGTCAATGGCTCCTTGCTCCTCGATGTGCTGGCCAAAAATGGTCTCTGTTTAGAGGTGGGGGAAGTTGATAGAAACAGTTAACATGTGCCCAGGCTCTTTTTATCTGCCTGACTGTAAACATCCGTGGATATTAGTGCAGTTTGTGTATATTTTTCCAATTACCATGGAAGTGAGCATTGCAGCAGTGTAAGCATTTTCATCCATTTGTCTTTTGAGTAAACCCAAGAAAAATAACCAATACCAGAACACTGAAAACATTGCAAAATCACTAAGTGTTGCACCTCATACAGATGTCCACTTTGACCTATTGTAGTGCCATAAGTAAAATTCACAGTATTTTTGCAGACTTCATTTACCTAGTTTCATTATCTTTTTAATCAAATGACACTTCAGATGTGGTTTTTTTGGGTTTGTTTTTTTATTGGTTTTTGTTTTTTTTTTTTTACATGTGCAGTATGAATGGGATTGGAAGGGTTGCAGTTTTCTATCTAGTAAATGTGACTTTATACATGGAACAGCTGAAATATAAATGTAGGTATGGACAAAGTCACCAAAGTGTTTTCTATTCCATATGACCGACATGGCTGAATCGGCTATCACTGTGCTTGATGAGTGGAGCTTCTGCTTTGCATCCCACATTTTTTCAAAGCATAATGCAGTTTCTATTTCCCTGTTGTTATGATTGTATGAGCCAATCCTTAGCTATAGAAAAGGCAGCAGCAAGTCAGGACATTAAAATTAAAGGGGAAAAAAATCTACACAAACCACTTAAGCACACTCATTATTATGGCCCTTGCTACCTCAGGCCACTGGAGAACTTATAATTTAGTCAGCATTATGCAGTTTGAAGTGTTTTATGTTCTGCATGGGAGCAGGCTGCAATTCAAATATCAGTGGCCATGAAAAATATGCACATACGTTTAGTATGAAAATCTCCAAGGGCATAACAGAAGAGATGGGCACATGTAGCTGCAGTGTGATGGAGAATTTCTGTGAATTAATCATTTGGACATAGTTTATCACCATTTTATATTTTGCCAGAGATGCTTCCTTGCCATTTGTTGGGAAAACTTATTATACATGCACATCTTCGAAAGATAATAAGGCCAAACCCTTTGATGCTTAAAGGCAACAGCCTTTGTTAGATTCTGTTATGACAGAGACAACTTCTCCACTGACAGAGCCATTCAGATAACAAGAGTAATTGCTTATTTTATCGAGTTTAGGGAATTGTGCTCCATTCTCTCTTCTTGCCTACTACATTAGCTATTATGACCCATCTTCTACCATAATTTAGGGGGAGTGGAGTGCGTGCATTTTTAAAGCTTTTCTTGAAAGAATAGAGTGCTGTATTTACATACTTCTTTCATTATTCCACAGGGCCAATACTTTAATATATTCATTTCAGAGAAGCAGAGTGGCATGTGTGTGCATGTGTGCATCTCTTTCTGTGCCTAGGTGTTTGTATGCAGTTTAGTGTCTGAGTGGGTAGGGGAATGAGAAAGGCTTTAGTTGTTTCTTTATACCTTCTTCTGACTGGAGACAATACCATTGTAATTGGTATTAGCAAGACTACAAACACAGTAATCACTTCTGACACTTAAAGATCTTTATTGATATCTTCAAACACATGAGGAATTTTAAAGTAGAACTTTTCCATCTGTAAGGCTTGCTCTGATCAAAAGCCTGATAGTAGCCCCAGATGTAGCAAATGAGTCTCCAGAACAGATTCCAGCTCCTTTTGGGAAAAAAGGAAAAAAAAAGGATTAAGTTTGGTTCAGCCTAATGCTGACAAAATTATCAAAAGATAGCATTGCAAGGAGATAATTTTAAAAAAACAAAAAAATTTCTTTCAAAATTTATGTGCCATCCAAAGATTTTAAAAGGTTCAAACCCAATATTTAAGTGTAAGGTTTAATATCATAGAATACTGCTTTGCTTTTCAGTTTTATTACCTAGAAAACCCAGTTTTCTCCAGTATGAGCATGCCCTGGTTCTGGCAGGAGTAGCCAGGAGGAGGCATGGCTAGGCAGAATAACCCAGAGGTTATTCTGCACCTCATTTTGGGCAACAAGGGGAAAGGACTCCCCCTCTGGAAGGAAAGGCTCTCTTGCCATCAGGGTGGCATGGCTGGAATTGCGGGCTCCACAGTGAGCATTTTGGCATGAATCACTCTTTTGCACACTTTTGTTATTAATATTGTTGCTGTTACTGTTAGTTTTCTATTCTCATTGTTGTTTCCAGTAAATTGTTCTTTGCACATTATTCTCTGCCTTTTGTGCCTCCAACTCCCCTGTCAAGTGCACCACAGAGGAGGGGCTGCAGCATTGGTTTTGGTGGGAGTACTGAATTGGAGAATAACATTCCTAAACCACAACAGACCACTGTAGCAGAGGTCTGAATCTGACTTCTCAAACAACAAAAAACAATACTGATGTTAACAGAAGGAAAACTTTCAAATGGAAGTTGGGAGTTAAATGGACACCGAAGTGAGTTTTACCTTTTCCACTGTATATAAATAGAATAATTTTCCAGAAGTGTAACCAAATATGAAGGTTAGTTCTGATCAAATTCCAGCAATTGTTTCATGAAGGAGGAGTTAGTGATTTTTCCCCACAAGAGGACAGGTGCACTTTCACACTCCAGACGCACTTGTTAAGAGGCTGTTATGTGTATGGAAGAACTCTTTCCTGATTCATGTGAATGCCCTGGCAAAGTATCTGAACTGACTCATCTGGGTAGACTGGATGCCAGCTTTAGTTCCCTGATGCTTGTTCTGCTTTTGTCTCCATGAAAAGGTCTGGTTAATACATCCACCTTTGTGTTTGTCATATTGAAGTGTGCAGCCAGATTTTCTGTTTTGCAAGGACATTTTCTTCATCTTTTGAAGCCACTCCATGAGACTGGTAACAAATGATAGGTTGCCAGCTACAGAGTGGGTATTAACAATGAATTTTTCATCACAGACATTCATGCAGTTGGCTTGTGGCTGACTGAGAGGACGTAAGTGTGTTCTGCATCTCAGTGGAGCAGCTGGCAAGATAAGGAGAGTGTCTGGATTAATGTGCTGTTCTGCTCTGACTAGCTCCATAAAGAGGCAATTGGGCTATGCAGAAGACTATGCTGGATTAATGAAAATACACCTTTTTCAGGACAGTCTCTCTGCATAGCACTGGTTCCTATTGATGGACCACCTCATTTGTGACAGCTTATTTATGACTAAACTATCTCAATTGTGCTTGTTGCCTTGTCATTTTCAACTGGGAGGTTGAGACTGATATAACATTTCCGCAGATTTTATGTCCTTGGCAAAATAAAGGAGATCTACCCACCATGAACTCAAGCGGTTTCATGAAACTGAGAGAAAGAGGGTAGAAATTTGACATTTCCTTTCACAAATACTCCACATTCCTATTTTTCTTTTAGGGAAGTCACTTCATTTCCTGCAATGACACCTGCTACTCTCTACAGCTCTATGATCATTTTGGCTCCAGGACTGTTGGCTCAGGAATGTGATGGGATTCACAGGTACGTCTGCGCTGTCTCCAAAGGGCTGTCCTACTGCTGCCCTCAGGTCAGTTGTATGTACAGATGGTGACCCTGCAAATGGACTTCAGTTGCCTGGCAGCTCAGCACCCAGATGCACAATGCTGGGTATGTGCAGTGATGCTGACAAGAGGAATGTGCCAGTCTTGCCAGGCATGCAGGCTCTATGTGTGCAGCAAATCTGACACACTCTGGATACACTGAGCTTTCACCATGGGCTCAGTGTCTCCTCTGCACCTGACTAGTAAATCCAGGTTGCCATGCATGCACACAGAAGTCATTTATGACAGAGTTTTGGGCATTTGGCAAGTAGTTCAAGCTATTGCCTCTGCTCTGTAGTCCAGGAGAAATGTCCAAACCTCTTGTTTCCTGTGGGACCAGTGGAAGCTGCTCCAAGTTGAACAAGGCATTGTGTCTGGAGTAGATCCGGCACCTGGCATTTGCACAGGAGGTTAGCATATCATCACACAGGAAGTGTGACTGAGAGCCACTCTTCAAGAATGCTGGACATAGCTGTTGATGACAGAATACACTCTCATGTTTTGAGGTCAGACTGTGTTTGGTCCAGTTGCTTCTTGACAATGCTCTGAAATACCCTCTCTCTGTGGTACATTCTGTGTTACATTGCTGTCTCCCATGCTTCATCTCCTAGAGAGTCCAGTCATTCAAGTCTTACATGGAAACCACACTGGTGCTTTTTAGGTTTGCTAAGAGTTAGTTAATACTTCTGTATCAGGATGTGCTTTTACAGCAAAGCTACTTCAGGATTATCTGAAGTGTTGGCAATTCTTTATTGCAGCTACCCTTTAGTTGCCTGAAGTAATCTGGAGCACGTGCTTCACTGTTTAAGCTTTTCTCTTTCCCACTTCCCACTCCAGTTTGCCTCCCCATCTCCTTTCATGTTGCTTTCAATACATACTGCTTCCTGTTCGTATTTATGGCTGGTAGTGAGAGTAAATGAGCAGCAGTAAATGAATTGATTCAAGTAGCAAGCAGTGTGTGACTTGCCAGGGCCAACCTTTCCCAGGCTTCCCAGGACAAGGTCAGGGAGAACTGGGCAGAACTTTTGATGGATAATCCAGGGGAGTATTTCATTTTGCAATGCTGAGCTGTGTTTCAGGGCACTTGCAGCCCTTGGTCTTTGTCTTACTTTGATGTAGATTTTTCTTTTTAAAAGCAGCAACCAGTGAGTGTATTTTGAAAAGGAATCTCTGAGAGTTTATTCACTTTTCTGTGTTGCCATATCCTTCCACTTTGTGTCACTGTAACCTCTATTCTTGCTCTTTCAGGTTGGTTATCTGGTGTTTGCTGCCCAACTTCTGGGTGTTAATTTGCTCTCTTCTGGATCAGACTTTATTCTAAACCTCTTTTTAATGCTTTTGAGTTAGTTTAGCATTGTATGTTGCTGTTCCTTCTTCTCTCCAAAGTAATTAACTTCTACTTTACATATCCTCTGAAAAATGGATAATCCACATCACTCTGTAAACTGAGCATAAAGACTGTAGTCTGGGAGAGCACAAGGCCTAATAGGGCAGAAAGCCTGTGGCCTAACTCTATTGCTTAATCGAGGTTATATATATATATATATTAATAACAGAAACTGCAAACGTAGCAGAAATTGTAGGTAGGGACAGGCAAGATCAAAATGGCTCTGGAAAAAGTTATTTTAGTCATGTAGGATTTTTTTTATTTATTGCTTGGGACAAAGTATGAGTGCAAGCTAAAATTGCAGCAGCAAATAACCCCAGAGCATGCCAAGTTATACTTAGCTAGCATTAAGGTAATGTCATGTAGAAGCAGAATATTTGTGGTTAGCTAAAGTGACAAAAATACAGCTGCACTGATATTAATCCTATATTAATCTTGTAAAGAGATGGGATTTTAAGAAGTAATGGTCTTTGGAAGGGATCTACCTGCTTCCTCTGCATAGACCAGTTATCTCTTTTTCAGCATTAACCGAACCTGTTATTCTGATGTTATTATTGATAACCTGACCAAGCTTTATTGCTCACTTATCTGTGAATTTTATAAGTTTATTTAAAATCCTTGTAATAGCGCTTAAATTCTACTGATCGTTAGAAGCTCCAGTTTGAGATATTTAGTGATGTTTTTTCATAACTGGTCAGTAATCCAGGATGTGTTTTTAAAGGTGCAGCTACTGGCTAAATACTTTTCAATTATGATGGAAACATCTGAATGGATGTTCCATAAAAGATGGTCCTAATTTAGGACAGAATTAAATGCATGCTTCAAGTTATGTGATTACTTAGATAACAGTTGAATATTTCTAAATCTATTGTATGTATTTTATTAACATACTCTTTCTTGAAAGGCAGAATTCCCAGATGATTTAATTTCATTCTGCAGAGGGCAGTATATACGTACATTTATCTGATATTTTAATATTTGCATTGATCTTTTTAAAGTGTCTTTCACTTGAAAAAAGCTGATAAATTGTGTAGTAGCTGTTATTCAATATGGCTACAAAATTTGGGTTATTTGCTGAGATATAAACAGGAAAATGCTAATATTTAAAGTAATATGCAGTAGAAATAGGTTAATTTTAAACTTTGACAGCCCATGCAATTTATGCAGTGCTGTTACAAGCTATAAAAATTAGAGAAGAACTGTAAAGTATTTTCAAGTTCCAACTCTTCTTTTGCTGTTGTAGGGGAGGGGTAGTAATCTGACCTTGAGAAGAGATTTTATGCATTTGGAGCAGAGTATCAACTTCTCATGTTTTTACTCTTTTCTAAGGAGTTAATATGATCCCATTCTGTTGTCATATCTTATAATTTATTTTAGTTCTTCATTTCCCTGGCAAGTACTTAGGTGAGAAATGTTGGAAGTGAAATGGAGGCAGCTTAGGTAGGTCTAGAAACCCTTGGACTTACATTGCTTGGACATCAGCTTTTCTAAGTAAATAACTACAGAGCAGCATTTGCATTCAGTGGATTTTTTTTCCAATAGTAAAAGGAGAGGAAACATGATCTTGAAGGTGTTTATAGTTTTGGCCTGTGTCCTTTTTCTCTCTTCTAGTTTCCACTCATGCCTCTGTGCCTTTGGAACTCCTTTCCCCCATAGAAACACACTTTGCGGTATTTTAAAACTGTCTACACCACAGTTCTTTGAAAAACTGGTGTCTGCTTGCTTCAGATCTTTTATTTTTTGTATTAATGGATTCATGACTATTGTGTTACTGGATTACAAAACAAGACTGGTGATGAATTCTGGTATGTTCATGATTTTTCCCTCCAGGAAAATACAGTACTAAAATGTGATTTCCCTTTAGCACAGCAAATGTTGCAGGTGTCTGTTGAGTTTTGAAAGGGAAATTACAGAGCAAATTTGGGACTTCATGTGCCCACACTGTCATTTTTAAAGTGCCACATGAGTATCTGGCATGGATGTTCAAATTGTAGTTCAGATACCAGTCCTCATGGAATTAAAGTATTGCAGAGGGAAATGCTATTTAATTTGGAGTATGTGTCTTAGATTGCAACTCCGTAGTTTAAGTGAGGTAACTGGTGAGAAGATATTGCAATGCCAGCTGTTTCTCATGGCCTCCCCTGCAGCCTCAGCTGCTCTGGGATGACACAGCACTTGAGGTGGGGAATTTTCAACATGATTCATGCTTTAGCAGGATGAGAATATATTTTATACAGACGTACAAACAGAAAAGTTTGCAGGATTTTTTAAGGTGTTGGGTACTGTTACTGCTACTTTCTGACCGGCTCCAGATACTTGCTCAGGTAGTGTCTTTTGTAGAAAACTAATTTATTTCTGAGTTAGTTTATTGGCTGTTCATTAGCATCCTCCCTGGATTTTCACTTACAGCACTGTCTAGCACAATGAATTCTGGTTTTGGTTTGGTTTGCTTCTGTTAAATGATGTGCAAATTCTGGTCAGTACTGCAAATCCACCACTTATTTTTAATCAGGTTTTCTTGAAGATGAAGAAAAGGAGAAACTAGGTTATTCCAGGTAGCTTGAAAACACGTTTTAAACACAGCAGGTATCATAGGAGAAACAGGATTCTCTGGTAAAAATGAGCGTACGCAGACAGATCTTTTGACTGCTATATTCTTTCTTTTTGATGTAGGCTTTGGCACTTGCCTGCTAGTCTTCTCCTTTTCCACAGGGTAAGAGAGCGCATTTCCCTGTTGTCCATGTTAGCCACACAGACAGAAGAGGATGGTAAGTGGGTCTAAATCTTGGGAAAAGATAGGTTGAATGGCTGCCTTAACATGTGGACCAAGTGAGAAAGAGAGATAGTAAGGATTAGCAATCAGGTATATCTACAAATTGACTGAGTCTTCTGGAGGGACCATCCATTTAGAGTAGGTAAGGAAAAAAATCATGTTCCTTGACCTCAGTGTGAATACAAGATGACTGATCAAGTTGCTGCTGGTGTGGGACTTTCAAAATAAATACTTATTTGAAAATTGGAGGAAGTGCCTTCAGATTTATGTGGTTAGTGACTGATGATAAAATCTTTTTCAACTGTTGGACAGTCTGAGCTAGATTTAAGGTACCCATTTGATGTGTATCAAATAAGAATTTGAAAACCAAGTCTTGATACCAGCAGATAAAAGAAATAAAAATAAAAGAAACCCAGCCCTTTGGTGTTACTTTGCTTTCCTTATAACACAACATAGTATCTCAAACTGGTAACAATATGATGACTGTAACATAGTTGCCACAAGATAGAGCGGCAGTATTAACATCTGCAAGTTTTTAGCTGAAACATACTGAGGTCACACAGACTCTGTCTTGTATTTCATGTTGCACAGTATTTGGTCATTGGCAAACATGAAATCGGGTAAACGTGGAGGGAAACTAAGGAGAGTGTAAATAAATATAGTTAAAAACAAGTTACAGTAAGTAGCTGTAGAGTTGATGTCTGACTTGGAGGACTAGATTGCACAGTGGTTTAAGTTTTCTTGTTTAAGGTAGATTTCTGTCTTTAGAGATTCTGATTTGTGCTCTTTACAAAATGCATTATTTTCCTGTGATTGACTAGGGGAAGTCTGGTATATTTCTTGTACTAACTTCAAGGCAGACACTGGAGTCTGGATGTAGAATAATGTTCTTGCAGCCATCTCATTACTGGAGTTTTTATGTGAAGCCAGAAAAATTTCTATATTGGCTTATGCACAGAGATGTTTGTTGTAGTAAACAGTCAATGAGAAAGAGAGAAGGTAACAGAAAAGGATCTGGGATTTAAAGTTTTACCACAACTTCCCTGACTTACAGAAGTATAAATGGTCTGTGCAATGCTGACCTCTCCCTGCATTTGATGTATTCAGGTTTGATGTAAAAGCCTTAGCATGGGAGCCACAGGCCCAATCTGCACCCTCTCTGTAGCTAAAGGAGATGTTTTTTCCAGAGCTGTCAAGCTACTGCTGTTCATAAGCAGTAAATTTATACAAATTAATTATAAGAGATGGAAAAAAGTTGGGTTTGCTCACAGGTAATACATTTGGACTTGAACAATGTGAAAAATTTAAGAGCAAGTGAAAAGAAAGAGACAGAGAGAGCAGGCTGTATTTTTTCCTTATATTTAATGAAGCACTGTGAATTTCTGGCTCTTTGGGAAAGGTGTATTACTAAGAGTCATTAATGGAACCTAGTCTTAAAATACACTCAGCTGAATTGCTGACTGAAGAAATGTCTGTGTAAAACTTAATGTTTTCCTTTTTGTGAATATTTTAGAATATTTTAAAAAAATTTTGAAGAAAAAAAAATGGTGTTACACTTCTTACCATTTGCTTTAAAAAGGATTTTCCACTTGCTCATTTCCAGAAGGTCATCTCTGAGATGTACAAGCTAGCCCTTCATTTAGGTCTCCTTTTACATTCATATTTAACTTTCTTTCATTCTGTGGCCTTTATTAGTTGAGCTCAAGGAGCTTGTAGCACATTTTAAACAGCAACACTGGGAGGATGTAAATGCAGAATAATGTATCAGGACTCAAATTTGCATGGTCAAATGTCAAAAAAATTAGGCCTTCCCGAGAACCATGTCAAGAGAAATAACATAAGTGGCCAGCTCAACAGCAGGCATGCCATTATCAGTTAGTTCAACCTGTCATCACTGACTGGGAGTGGAAGCAGTGGTCATTAGCTTTAACTCTGCTGGGGAAGGTTGCGCTTCTTTTTATTTTATTATATATATTTTACGCCATCTGACAGTATTTCACAGAGCACCACAATGTTATGGTTTCCTTCTTGACAGGGGAAGGAGGGGGAAGTGCAGGTGAGGGAGTAGAAGAGAACACTTGCAATCATCTGTTGTCAGCCGGAGGAGGCAGGAATTGCATTGCCTATCGGATAAATACTCATTTAGAGTAATCACTTTATTTCAGCCCTATAATGACATTAACAAGCTTGGAATACAGGGAATTACATGAGTCAGAACAAATAATTGAATATTCCACTGCTGGGAAATGCAGCACAAGTCTGACTTAATGTCATGCCATCTCTGAAGCCAACACTACCATGCAATTAGATGATAAGCTTAAACAGCATATAATTGGCACTACTAGTATGAAAAACATATTATTAATTGTTAACTTCTTACCTGCTTGTAACTTTCATGAAATAAAAGTATCTTGCATGTCTTTTTTAAACAAAAAGAACCAGAGGAAACACTTCAGTAAGTTTTTATGAAAATAAGAGTGGAAGAACTGGAGTCCAGGATCTAGAAGGAATACCTTCAACAAGAAAAACTTCAACAGCTTTTTTGAGGGGTGGAGGGGGCATGATTTAAAAAGTATTCGATTGAGAAAAGTATGAGAATTATTAAATATATCAAATGTTTCTTTATTTCATATCAAAAGGAAAAATTCCTCATTTACCCTTTCTTGGGAATGGTCCTGTGCAGGGCCAGGAGTTGGACTTGATGATCCTTGTGGATCCTTTCCAACTCAGCTTATTCTGTGATGCTGTGATGCTGTGATTGTGTGATTTAGTCAGCTCACAGTTTCTTCTCCAGATATTGTTGCCTGAAAAGCTGTGATCTCACAACTTCAAGCCCCTTTTTCAGTCACTCACTGTTCTTAGTTAATAATGCAGAGGCCTTTTTATAGAAATATGTCAAAGTATCAAAAACTACGCTGGGCTCTGGTAAACAGAGAGTTGGAGGAATCTTAATGTGATTAACACAACACCTTATAATCTCTGTGTTTTATCAGTAAACTCTAGGTTTAATTTTTGAGACATTCTTACAACATCCCAAGTCAGTATAATCTGAAGAATTCCATTATTTTAAGCATCAATTAAACTGACTTAATCCTTCAAATTATACACTCTAAGATAGAATATTAAAAGGATTCTGTTGCATATATTGTATGCATTGAATAATTTGATAGCAGTTTCCCAGGCAGCACAATTCCTCAGATAGGTGCCAGTTCATGTAAAGATTAATGCTGGACAGATAGAATGCAAATGCAAAAGCAGCATCATCTTTATCACCTACCTAGATTAGCTCTGAAGATCAGAGTTTTATCCAACAGATAACACATTAAATTTGCAACCCTTGAATTAAACACAGTGGAGAACTTCTCACATTTATTATAAGGATTAAAAGATGATGCCATCTTAAAACTAAAATCCTCTTCTGAATATTTGGCCACTGATTTCAGCAGCATTGGAACTTGTGTATAGCTAAACCAATAATTGGTACTGGAGTTGCCATTTGTTTTTCTCACCAGTCTTTCATCAGCCATCTCTGGCTCTTTCACTGGGACTTTTCCTGTAGAAGCATGGCAGACCTAGGGAGCAGCTCTTTCTTTTCGAGTTGTTTTGCATGGAAGCCCAGGGCCTGTGTGGCACGTCAGGCTAGCAGATAGGCTTTTAGTTCAGAAGGAGAGAGGAATTGTGGGTTCTGATAAGTGAAGATTTGCATGGATAGCAGAGTCTCAGAGATCTGAGGCTTGTCATGTTGAACACTTATTTCTGTTTTCTTAACACAAGAGAATGACCCCACCTATTGCTTTCCTGAAGATAAGGTATTCTGGGTGATCGTGCTTCAGATTATTACTGGCATTTGGAAAACATGACCCAGGTGTTTGACAAGTTGGCTTGAAGAAAAGCTGACTGTAAAGTAGAAGCACAAGCTCTGGATTAGAAGGTCAGGTGAAATATCTACTGTAAAGGGATGTAGTTGATCCCTGGGTGGAATCTAAGTGTGTCACTCCTGCAGTGGTGTAGCTTTTAAATACTGAAGTTTTTTTTCTAAAAGGACATATTTGGTGTATTGCTGCTAATTAGTAATACAGTTTTAATTACATTACCATTATGATTTTTACTCATACTCTCAAGTAATTTCATTTATTCCATCAATAAAAATACTAGCAAGACTCTCTTGATTTTAATAATAGTGCTACACTTACAGAATGTATTTGCAATTGATTTATCAGAATTTATCTTACTAAAACAATATTTACTTTTAAAACTATTGCAATTGCTATCATAAATTATAACATTTATATTCATCTGCTGTAATTTTCTACCTGTATATATATGTCTATATATAGATATATGTTTTCTATCTGTATGTATTAATTCCAAGAAGATAATACTTATAGTATATTAGTATTATCCATGTATATGTCAAGGTTTTATATTACCATGTTGATTCAGTTGTTTCACCCTAGAACTGTACTAGCAGTCCTGAAGCAGCAGCTAAAAATGTTAATTTATGCAAGAGTACTAATTTGTGGATGATATTTCTTAAAACCACAAAAACTTTAGGAAGTACCTACTGAAGATAGGTAAATGAATGCTGCACTGGTTTCCATGTCACTTTCTATGTATTTTTCAGGTCTCCAAGTGCATCTATTCCATTCTGTGATTTTGGCAGCCTGGGTTTAAGGTCAGTGCAGCAGTGTGGCCTTAGATCTATCTGCTGCCAAGGAAGACTGAGAATGAGCTGTGAGAAGTCTTGCTGGGGTTTGTTTCTATTTTTCTTGAGTGCTGTTTTTAAACTCGGACCCCTGCTCTTTGCTACTACCTCACCTTTATTGCAGCTATGGCTGCATATCCCACTGATTTGTGCATTTAACTCCCTGTTTTGGTTGTGGACCTGCCTCTTGTTGCCACTAGACCTGCTTTGCTGTTCCTTTTTAGGTACTGGAGATCTGTCTGTGCCCTTGCTGTCTGCCTTGTTCTCTGACTTCCCTTCCCTTATGAAGAAACCCATCTTTACTGCTCTCTGTTGGTCACTTTGCTTTTCTTGAGCCCAAAGTCAAGCACTGTGGCCTTTGCATTTCAGAAAGGCCAGATGGTGCCTTTCTATTCACAGATGAATATACCTAACTCATCCCTTACACATACCCATGGAACAATATTTGCAAAAGTTTTCATGTCTCAGATTCTGCAGCCTCTCCAGTGTGAAATACTTCTTAAAATTTTTGCCTGAAAGCTAACCTGAGTCTCTTCTGCTACCAGCAGAGCAACTTTTATGTGGGTAAAGTGGGCATTGTATTAAAATAAAATAGGAGAGATTTTAAAGAGTGGTGATGCACTGGAACAGGTTGCTCAGAGAGGTGGTGGATGCCCCCATTCATGGAAATGTTAAAGACCAGGCTGGATGGGGTTTCGTGGGCAGTCTAGTAGCTGACATGCCTACCTGTGATGGGGGAATTGGAACAAGATCTCTTTGAGGTCACTTCCAACTTGAGCTGATTACATTTTGTTTCCCTCTCTATTGATAAGGTTTGATAAGTACTGATTATGTTTTACTACAAATCTTAAAATGGTGTTAGAGATTCTCCTCACTACCTTTTTTCCAAGGCTGAACAATAATTCCTTCCATCTGTTTCCACAGACCATATTTCCTAAACCTACCACCATTACTCTCCTGAACATTTATCTTATTTCTCTGCTTTCTTGAAGTATGATTCTGGGAAGTGACTTCTGTGTTCCAGCCAAGCTGACTGAACATGGAGTAGAATGATCTTTATCTCTTTAGTCATTTATATGAGAGTCCTACCAGTATATGCTAAAAAAGATGTTCCTTTCACAGCAGCAACATCACCAAGTTGAGTCTATCAGTTTATGGTCCTCTGTGCTCAAGCTATTCTGTTATTTATATCCTATTATGCACTTCACTTCTTCAGGCCCTAGTTCTTTGCATTTGCCTATGGAATGTCTTCTTGACATATTAGGATCATTTTGATATCACTTCAATCTCTGATGTGAGGCCTTCAGACCAGTGACATCTGCAAACTGGTAATTTGTTTTTCTTTGACATTCAAATTTTAAATTATTGTGTTGAAAAGAGTTTGACCAAAGATAAATTCACACTCTATTCCAATTGAAACATATTCCCAATCTAATTTTTATATTCCTAATAGGCACATTTTCTAACACTCTATTTTAAATTAATCTCCATTGCTTTTGCTAGTCCTCTTTCTTACATGACTCTCATGAAGGAAAATAGCAAATTTAAAAAAATAAATTACTATATCATATCTGCTGCTTCTCTCTTTCTCTTAAGCCAGTTATGCTGTCAAGGAAGATAAGTAGCTTGAACTATAGGTTCTTGATATGTTGACAAATTCTTTTTCTTCTAAATGTTTAAATGCTGATTGCTGAATAGGTAGTCCTAGGGTCTTGAAATAAGGCCATTTTGTAGCTCCCACTATCTTCCTTTTACTTCTTTTGAGGTGCTGTTTCTTTTCTGCTGCTCTACCAATCTCTCCAAGTCCTCAAAAATTAGCGATTTAGAGATCACAGTGACTACTAAATGTTGCAGGGCACTGATTACACAACAGAGAAGCCTGTTTCTCACAAGACAGTGAGAGATAATGGCAGGGATATTCCGAGGCAGCAAGGGTAAGGTACTAATCCCAAGAAACCATTTTCAGCACATTCTTGAGGTAGAGGAAGCACAGCAGCCATATTGAGCCTGAGATAACAAGGAAGAAGAGGTGAGGAGCTCTCTCTGCAGAAGTCCAAAATGGTCCAAATTTCTGAAATATGGCTTATTGTCTAAGTAATTTCTGCCAGGGTTTTTTTGTTTTGATTTTTGTTTGTTTGGGTTTTTTGTTTCTTTGTTTTGGGTTTTTTTTTTTTTTTTTGGTGTGTCATTGTGGTGTTTGGTCCTTGATGAGAATTGTATTTGACTTTGGAAATTACTGATATTAATGAAGAGGTAAACCATGCTCTGTTTAGGGGAAGTGTAAAGAAGATGCCTGGTGAAGGAATGAATTGTTCCTCCCTCCTTTGATTTTGATGTTTTCCAGAGGAGAATCCACCTACATGTGCAGTTGTTGAATGTTCTGATTTTCTGCTATTTCTCCACCTCTTCCCTTCAGTAACCAACCAGAGCAGCTTTGCATCCTGCTTATTCTCAGATAATTCAGCATTCAGTGGACTAATAATATGGGTATTGAGGAAGCCTGGAACAGAAAGTCTGCTTGCTGATAAAGCATAAATAAGCTTTAGCTGGTACTTACAGACAGATGTATATAGCAGCTGGATCTGAAAGAAGATTTGGAGTGCTCAGCACTTGTTTGAAGGCTGCATCCATATATGGTTTTCATGTCTGGATGAGCAGCATTTTGTGTTGTCAAATACTGCATGGGGGAGAGAGGGAGAAATTCTGGCAGCATTTGGTAGTTAGCTGCGAGCAAGCACTGATGCCAGAAAATATTTCAACATCAAAAATAGCTACATTTCTGTACAGACTTGAATGAGACCTAAGGGTTCAAAACATCAGATTCTTATTTTCACTCTGCAATAGCAGAAAAGGGACATGAACATAGGATAAGAGTAGTTTTAAATTTATAAATTAAGGTTTCCTTTTATTTGGAGTCACCTATATGATGTAGTGTTATGCAAGATTTCATTATGAATCTTCTCTGGCTATTCAGTTGTTGGCTGATATCAATTGCTTCTTAAAGACAAGAGCTCTTGCTCTTCAAACTTTGTTTATTGCTAAGGTACCAGTGCCTTCATGAATGTGAGTACCCAGATTGATCTCATGCCACACTGTAAGCAGGGAAATGAGAGATTTTTATTTCCTATCTAAAGACAGGATGATTTTTGATGCATTTGTGGAGTATTCTGTGAGAATATCAACATTATAAATTGAAAGGCATGTTATCTTAGAATGCTGTTAAAGTTGGAACAACCAAGTTTTCCGGAGTTCTCTTCACCAGTAAGGGAAGGAACAGACTCCTTTTTTGTCTTTCTCCATGGTGGGTGTAAAATCACCGTTTTAAATTTTTTTCTTTTATTTTTTTTTAGAGGTAGGGGACACTAACTCTAAAAACTTAAAAAATCTTTAATAAAGAAATTTGAGCGGACCCTGAACAAAAAAATAGCTGCCACTAAAAGTAGTAGCAGCTTCTGGAAGCTGCAGCTTCCAGCTCGTGGAAGAAGCATGCCTGCTGTTGCAGTAAATATTCACTCAGCCTTTGCCTTTCTTGCTGATAATAATAAAAAATGCTCCCAATAAGAAGTAGTTTCCAGCTGAGAAAGAGGAATAATACTTTCATACGTTTTCAGTATGTCAGCAAAGAAGTATATCAAATTGCAACAAAATCATAGTCCAGTTCTGTGATACAAATATGCTCCATAAAGAGCATGGACCTCTCTGGGCTCATAGAGACTTTGGATACATTTCTGAGGAAGGACTGGTGTTTTCATGGAAGTGACAACTTTTCAGCATCAGACTGGCAAAAGGCTGGTGAGATGAGAAGCCTTCCTGATGTGTTTGCCCAGACAGATGTTTAAGAACACATTTCACAGACATCTTCATCTCTGTGACATTTTGAGTTTTTGCTGGTTCATGGGTGTTTTACTGGTTCAGAGGAGGCTGACAAGACAGGCAAGTGCAACAAATGCTTACTTGCTCTTCTCTTTCTGCTAAACTCATAGATTTTTGGGTTTTTTTAAACATTTCACTGACCTTGAGAAGGCTCAGGACAAGAGATTTTAAGTCTTGAGGTCCTCATTCTGTTGGGTTAAGTGGATCAGTGGTTTTTTTTGCAAATGTCTGTCATATGTCATTCTTTAAAAACGTATAAGTGTCTTTCATGTCTGTACTTTAACATAGGTGCTGCTTCTTCCACTTTGTAAATTTATGCAAAAATATAATGACAGTATAATATAACAAAAAATAATCCATCTTTCTCCTTTCTCTATTCCTCTAAGCAGAATTTTATAAACCATGCCATACTACAATCCCTGCTGTTAGGATGTTACCTACAGATTCTGAAGATATTTGTATTTGTTGTATCCATAATTTCATTAAAGATTTTTCTTCTCTGGTATAGATCTATGAAACATCAAAACTGCTGATATGTGAGTCATGGCCTGTTTTGTTTAAATTATCTCAGTTACTGCAAATTTCGTTCTGTGGCAGTGTTAGCTATCAGTCCAAGGTTTATACATGATTTAAAGATAGTGCATAGGAACTCCAACACACATCCATGAAAACCAGGGTAAAAGTTTTTCAGAATATAGTGATTTTATTTAGCCTAAAATCCAGACCATTATTAAACTTGAAACAGCTGCCCATTGCTGCTGTTTGGTCCTGCTGATTTCAGCGTGTTTGTGTTATGATGTATTCCCCTTGAGATCCCCATATGTTACCCTAGAAACCATGTTTGCAGATTGTAATCCTTTGTACTCTGCAAGTTTGAGTAATCAGATTACAATACACCAACTTTAAAGTGATTTCCAGTTTAAAACTGAACAAATGTGAGGCAAGCATTTGGGACCAAATTTATATCATTATTTTTCTATTGACTTTTTGGACAATTGTTACAGACAAGGCATTGCTATGGTAGTCAGAAGGTGTCTAAACCTCAAGAATAATTTTGCAACCTGAAATAATTGCCTGTTAAAAACATGTATTTTTCCATTTGTTACTCATACACTCTGATATAGAAGTGCTGTTTGGAACATTTCCAGTAGTCCTTGGATGCATAGGTAGATGTTCCCAAAAAATGCATCACAATGAACATCCAACACTGTGAATGTTTAGGTGATGATCTATTTACTCAGATGTTAATACAGAGACAAGAGTCTTTCCTCCACTACCCTTGCAGTTCCCAACAGAAGCAGTATATCCAGAATTTTTAAAACCTGGATAGAACTGGTGTCACACTATAGGTGATTTAATAATTGCAGTAGGGCCAGGGTTCTGTTCCTTTAAGAAATGTACTATTTATTTCTTACTGCATGGAAAAAAAAGGAAGAATACCAAACCCCCAAAATTCTGTTCACATTTGAGAAAGCATGTGCAAAACCACAATTCAGCACTGGTAATTTGAAAGCACATTTTTTTATCAAGGGTCCATGAGAAAAAAACTTTGAGCAGGTGGAAATAAAATTTCTAATTAGTTCTGAAAGCACATAAAGTTTTCTGTGTTTTTAAAATTCAAAGTTTAACCCGTTGAGGCTACTGTTTTGTACTTGGCCTTTTCAGTTGCTTTTACTGCAGTTATGGAGGCTGAAAAATACCATCTTCTTTGCTATAGTTCAGTGTTTCTCATTGGAATATGAGACCTTTTTGGACCGTTATACTAAAGAAATTCAGGGACTTTTACCCATGAGTAGCTTTAGAGCGATGTTCCATTTTTCAGAAATTAGTTTCTCATCAACTTTATTAATTATTAATTATCATATTTTACAACAGCTGTAGTTTTCTGGGTTAGCATTAAAATGATCCTTACATTGTCTTTCTACAGTTTTGTTCAGCTGATTAACTTGAACTGTTTTATTGCTATGCCATCCATTTAAATTAACAATCTGCAAAGAAAGCCGATAAAATGCGTCACACATCCCATTACTGGGGTAGTAATAGTTACTCAATTAGGCACAGCTATTTCAGTTTCAAGTCTGTTCCTTAATGAACAACAGACCACATTAATTTAAAATATTACTAACAAATCTATTTAAAGATATGCATTTTAGCAGGTAGAAACAACATTAATGGGGACAAAAATGTTGTTTTACTTATTAAGCATCTGCACTACAACTGCTAACTGATCTAGGAAGCAGTACAAACTTTCCAGTTGTGAACTCCAGCTGCAAGAATGTAGCCTGATGTCCCTTGAGTGTCCCTTGAGTTTCAGAGGTAATGAACTAGGAACATCTCTAAACACCCTTTTCCCTTCATGTGTGTGGGGGTGTGTATGGGGGGAGTTGAGGATAGGGACATCTTGTTGCAGAGTTTATCTAGCATTTGATATGCTTTGGGAACTTCTGTGAAATAATGGTAATATGCTGTGTTTGCTGTAACAATATTGGTCATAGGAAACATAGCTCAGAACAGAGTTTAAAGACAGTTGAAAACACCATTTGATGACATATAGCCTGTCCTGTTCCTCAGCATAAGCATTTTTTACACCCTGGAGAAAAACAGAATGGAACATACTGTAAAAATTCAGACAAGCTTTCAGTCTCACGTGCACTACTATAGAGCTGCATTTATACCTTAATACACTTCCAGCATACTCAGTGCTACATTAGCAAAATAGCAGCTCTGACCTGAAGAAATGCTCTGTCTCTGAAATGTGAAAAGCATGACTCATTAATAATTTCATCATTTAAAAAGTAGAACTGCACTCATTTTATAAACTCTGTCGATGCTGCAAACATAGGAATCAAGTGTGTTGGTACTTCCTACATATGTGCTACTAGGATTCTGAAGCTGAGTGCTTCTATGGAGATTGATTAAACATCATATTAATTCTGCACAATCAGCATGTTACACAGTTTTTGTAGGTGAATAAGCCAAAGCATGGAGAATCTGCTTTGCCAGACATTACACAACTAAGTCGATACCCTTGACAACACCAGAAAAAGAGTAAAGTAAGGAAAAAGCATGTGGAAGTGTGAAATTAAAAAAAAAAAAAAATTGCCTCAGCAACTGATAACTGAAAAAAAACCCCCAACTTTGTGGTTTATTGAAACTAAAACATATAATTAAATTTTGCAATTAAATGGAAGGAAAAATTCAAACTCACTTGAAAAGAGATATCAAATTTCCTTTTAAACTTACCTCCTTGCTATATCTTGACTGATGTATTTTTAAAGTATGTTCTTTTCATCAAACAACCTGTAATAYGTAAACTATAAATTGCTTGGTAGTATTATTCTTCACAATTTAAACAAATCTGTGCTTGTCAAAGTAAAGGAACAAAGTACCCTCTGTGATGTAGTATCCTTGACTTTTTTAATCCTGTTTGTTTATTTACACACTAATTGCAAAAATTGATAATCCATATGAGGCCACTTAGCCCCATGCAAATGAGTTTTTACTGTAGGTTCTGATATTGTAAATATTTATTTAACTGTCCAAGTTATTTGAACTAACCACTAGAATTTTTCTGTAAAGGACAGATTTCTGTGTAAGAGCTTCCTGAAGGGGAAAATACATTTAAAAAAGGGTTATTTGGTAGAAAGCTTCTTTTTAATTTTATTATGTAATATTATGTATATTTTGTATAGTTATATAAATGTATGATAATAATAATATGATGCATACTATCATCCACGTACGTCATGGCATAATATACTATGATATAACCAGTCTTACTTGCTGTGTTCAAAGAGGGAATTGTCAGTTCCAAACCAAGTATCAAGACTTCTTTAACCCATCTGATAATTGTCTTTAACATTTCTGTTACAAATGTACAAGGTGAGTCATGCTATGTGGTTTATATTAAAGTGTGAATATAAATGTCAAATGTTTATTCTTTCTGAAATATTTCACATTTCATTTTATGTAACAATGCGGAATTAAGTGGGCTTGGACTTACACATTTCTCTATATAAACTCATAAATGAATAGTGGAAAGAGTTACAGTTTTCCTGTTAAAATGAGGTGTCTGATCTTCTTTTGTTTAGAGTTTCAGTCTCTTTTTATTAAATATCAGATGAAGTTTTAAAAATTAACCAGAAAATAGGCCTGTTTAGTAATTAACACTGAATGAAAAGAGGTTGTGGTTCCTCTTTTAAAATTCTTTGTAAGAATGCAGACATTAACAATGGTGTGCTTCTGCAAATGAAAGCTGCAGGTATTAACCAGACATACACCACATAAGAATTTACATGTATGGATCCAAAATCCATTCTACATGAAAATATTTAAATATTT
>PYHW01010717.1:1664071-1693455 GCA_013186435.1 Turdus rufiventris
GTACGTTTACAGAAGGGCCTTCACTGAATCTGCATTTAAATATTACCTCTGTATGTACATATGAGTAATATCTGCATTCATAGACACCAGTGTTCCCTCATTCTGTAAAGTAACATCTGCAAATTGATGCATTTTAAGATTTTCCATCTAGTGTTAAAGAGACAAAATGTGTGTAAACTCAGGTTTGCTCAAGGGTACACACACAAAAAATTAGGCAAACACTGTCATTTGTGATTTTGTTCCTTAACTCTGAATAATTGAAGAATTGTTTATTGTTAGTTTGGTCTCATTTGTTGATAATGGCCATTCCCTTCCTCCCCTTGGCCTCTAAAACACTTTTTTATGACAAAAGTGCACCATATTTTCTGTTACAACTTCAAAATGTCAGGTGTAATGGTCTTAACATTTAAATCATGTACTTAATTTGTATTGTTGACACACATTGGATTAAATTGCCTGTCTTTAATAAAAATGGCTTTTTAAAAAATTTTTTATTTTTTGAAACACAAGTAAATGAGATGCTCTGAACTTTTTTGGAAGTAATTTGCTAGATAAATGTTATCTAGTCCCAAAAAAACATGGAATCTATACTACCAGAATTGATGTCCCACCTCTTCATTCTGAAACCTGATCTAAAGCAACACAACTATCATATTTGCATTAGTATAAGCTTGAAACACAGTCAGCAATGCAGTCCTTCTCAGAGAGGAGGTGGGGCTGGAAAATACATAGAAAAGGTAGCTTTTTACTAAAATCTGCTAGAGCGAAGGGAAACTAAATGAGTAAATAGGCATCAGTAATGATGAGATACTGTCCTTTTGCAGAAAGAGTGTTTTTCTTCTGCACATTTTGTTGCCTTTCCTGGAAAGATTTTAACCATCGGATGATAGCTGTTAGGATGAGACTAGAAATTCCTTTTGCCATTTCAGTAATACTGTAATATCTTAGTTTTGGTTTATTCCCTTTGTTGATTCTGATTCTTGATCTTTAGATTTCATTCTCTACTTTACCAGAGATGAGTTTTGCTGGCTGTCCTTACTTTTCTTTGTTTTCTGCAGAGATATCAAGTTCCTTAAGAATAGACTTATGCTCATATGTTGACATTTTCCTCTCTCAGGTCCTGACGCAGCAGCAATGATTCCCTTTCTGAAGCTTCGAAGTTAAATTCTTGGAACATGATAGTGTGCATAGACTTGAAATCCTCATCTCCACTGTTTCATAATTTAACAATGTCTTAGGTCTAACATAAAGACTGTTGTTCCTCATGTGTGAAGATCAGAGCTGTTCAGACTAATTTCTGACAGGGAATCTATTACATGAATTCTTATGCAAATGGCAGAGTGCAAGTAGCTTATTTAAGGTATGCTTTGTTACGTGAACATTTTTGTATGAATAGTCTTGGAGAGTGAACTGTTTGCTTCAATTGTTTGCTCTGCACTGTTCATTTGTCATGCTGTGTGAGTGGCCACCTCAGCTGCCAAGGACTGAGTTTTCTCCCTGACTGAGCGACTGCAACTTTTGAAATGCAATCACAAATGAATAATATATGATGAATGCTCATATTTGCACATGGATAGCCTGGTTTGCATGCAAATATTGGAATTCAGATTGCTCTTGGTGTTTTAGGGTATATCTAGGAATGGCCAAAAAAACCCGAAAACTCTCATGGTACATTCTCCTAAGGATCCATGCCCCATCACTGTTAAGTGTAAGTACACTCTCCACCACACCTTTCAAAGTCATAGAAGTTTTAATGGACTCTGTTGCCACTGGGAATCCATGTCCTCCATCCCTCAATCCAGTTGATAAGATTGCCTTCAGTTTTGTTCCAGGAGATGGTAGTGTTGCTCCATTGCTACTGGCATATAGGGAGGTGATGGCAGAACCAGGATCAGGTGGAATCATGACTCTTTTGACAGGTGAGTTCAAGGTGCTGTGTTGTATTGTCTTCTTTTGCATGACCTTGAGGGAGATATCTGGAGGATTAAAAAGCAGTAATGAATTTAATTTTTCTACATCTTAAAATAGATAAATATATATGTATACAAATACAGAACCATGTATTCATAAATATGCTATTGCCCAGCCAGGTAATTTGAAATTTTTATCTTCCATGTAAACCTGTCATAACTGCACTTTCCTAAGTACAGTGTTTTCTCCCTGGGTGTCCATTCATGACAGTCATCCTAATGAGCTTCTGGGGCTGTGAAGGTGGCAAAAAACATAGGGGAAGGTACACATTTGCCTTCCCCAAGTTGTTGCAGTGTGATGGTGTTCCTTAGGACGATATAGTTCTTGGTGTCTTAGGTATATGCTGATATTTGGTTGGTCTGAGCTGACCTTCAAGAAGCTCTCCTAGAAATGCTTCATCCACTCTAAATTTGTCATTGGTTTGTTTTGAAATGAGTCCTCCTGGCTCAGTGCTAGGGCTTAAATTAGCAGTGGAAGCCTTCAGCAAGTTAGAGAATTTCTCAACCAGTTTGCACCTGAAAATGAGAGGAAAATGCTTGGTGAGAATTCCATTCACAGAGAAGAAGCAACTGCTAGGTGGAATAGATGAGAAAAGATAATCAGAGGTTTCAAAATTCTGGTTCAGTAGTGTGGCCATTGCCTCCAGAGGTTGGGCATAATAATATATATAGAAACTGCTTCATCCTTTATAAAGGTTTTACCCTCTCAGCTGAAGGAAGTAACTATGCCCTGCATGTACCATATTTTTCAACATTGAGATGTTATATATTGGAAAAAAAGTAACTGGGTCTACCCAGAACATCTGCATGCCACATGGGATTCCTGTGGACTTACCATCTCTCTTTACAAAGAAATCTACATGATGCTTTACATTATACATATTTGTGTATGCATAGTGCAGAACAAAACCTTTAATTATATCAGCGTAAAGAGGGATACAACAGCTATCAAACATCAAAAGTTTTTACCATCATGTGCATTCCTATCACAGCTATGTGTTGCCTTCTTGGACTGTTTTTACTAAGTACAATATATCTATATTCCATATGCAAATTCCACTGTGAGTGATTTGCCTGTTTTGTAAGCTAGACTGCACCTGTAACATGTGGGATTGAGTAAAAAATGACAAGCAGACAGGCACAAGGCACATTATCTTGACAAACTCAGCCTCTGAAAATTAGCCTGTGCCTGAATTATTAAAATAACAAGGAGTATTTCACTCAGCTGTGGAGAAATGCTCCTAATTGTCCACTTTAGCCAACTTCTTTCAGACTTCACGATCGGTCAATTTACAGTAGTGGCTTGCAAATTCCTGAACTCCCATTAGAGAAAAGTGCAACAGCAGTCCAACACACCCTCATTTATTTTAATAACCTGCCAAGCAGACATGAAAATGTTAAAGTTGGAAGGCTGCAACATGACAGGAACCTGACTTGTCACAGCCACATTATAATCTAGTTAAACTACTTTCTTTCTGCCTTTCATGTCTTTTCAGGTAAGTGGAAAACTAATTGTCAAATTACTAATTTTGTTGGCATTAATATCAATACTAAGGCTAGAGAAGCATGAACAGATAGGCCTGTGGGTTTTCTTCATATTGTGCTTGAATGCTGGAAAGCATTCTGAAAATATAGAGGGATAAAACTGGAGCCCAGTCTTTTATCAACAATGACCTATTTATTTTAAGAGGCATTGAAGCTCTATAAACAGGCTAGTTAAAGTCTCTGGGTTCTTTTGTTATTATTTAATGCCTGGAAATCTTGTTTACTTCAATCTTGTTTCCTTTGTGCATAATAGTGTACCTGATGTAACAGGGCCAGTATTCACATCTTAAGTATTAATGGCAGAGTCTGATCACGTAGGAGACTACAAGGAACTGCACTACCGAGAAAAAAGTCTTCAACAACGCCAGGGTCACACTGTCTTTTAAAATGAACAGTAAGTAGGTCATGCTTCAGCTGCAGGCAGGGTCGAGAACATTACTGTACAAAGTGCTTGGGATGGTTGAGGAGCTTGTTGAGAGAAATGGGGACAGCTCAGGTGAGTGGGACGAGGACCTAATTGCGATGAACATGGAGATATGAGTCCATCCACAGATATGCTGCTCGACCCTTTTACAAAGGGTGGCTTGTCCCACAGGGCATGAAAGTTTCCAAGTGCTTTCTCAAGGCAGGACAGAGTCTATTGCTTATGTCTGAAATTCCTTTTTCTGTTTGTTGTTTTTCAGGGTGGGGTGAGATGGATGGGGTTTGTTTGCTTGCTTGCTTATTGTTTTTCTTCCCCATTTGATGATAACCTTTCTGGGGAATTTGGTTTGGCTTCATAAGTGCTTGCACAGATTTTACTGTCCATCATGGTACTGGTAACTTTTTATGAATAATAAGTCTTCCACAAAGGATACTCGTAAGCTTTAATACTAACGTTTCCCAGAAATATTTGAAAGCTTTCCCACTAAGTATTTAGCTTTGCCTCTATTTCATCTGGAGCGTGCTCATTATTAGCTGTAGTTTTGCAGGAAGCTGAATGTTCAGATTGTAGAAACATGTTACGATTTCTTGTACAATTTGGGACAGAATTTATTTTCCATTGTCTTTTACTTGCTCTTTTTTTTTCTCTGCTAAAAGAAAGATGCAGAAGCCCATTCTCACAGTCTCAGCACTTCAGTTCTGTCCCAGTAGGAACCAGAAAGTGTATCATCAGGAAACAAAAGTCTTGATGTTACTGACAAGATTATCAAGAGTGTGATTGCACTTGAGTGAGTCCTATGGCTGTGTAAATACACTCTAGTGGAGAACATGAACCTAGGCAAACACATAACAGCACTGAGCACCAGTAGGTCTGAAAAACCATATTCTGAAAGATTCTCTATTCCTCTGCCCATCTTCATTCTTCTCTTCTGACCAGTCTCACTATTCTTTGTGCAAAATGGGTTGGCCAGGTTTGGAGTAGAATGCAAGCATTTGCAAAGTGTCATTATTGCAATGAGCAGAAAGAGAAGAAAGAGAGAAGGAGGGAAGGATGTTTGCTGGAGCAGAAGCAGGGATGGGAAAGCTAAGAGGTACAATTAGCTTTTCAGTTCCCTGAAGATAAGAAGCATCATGAGCAAACTTGGGATGGTAAATGAGGCAACTAAGGGCATAAGAGCAGCCAAGCAGCACTGAGGTTGGATCTTACAAATAACTGATTTTCTGGTGTTACCATCCAAGGTGGGAATGTTTCTGTGTCCCCTGAGAACAGGGTCACCTGAGAACAGCTGCTACAGGGCTTCACTGAGTGAAACAGTGGCTACCTTATGTGGTGTTAAACTCTTTTTTGAGAAAACTCACTGAATACCTGAATGAATGACATATCGGGTAGGATGGAATTTTGTTAAATCATTTTCCTCCCTAATTAAAGCCTTTTTAATCATTAGAAGTTAATCAAAATACAATGATTTTTTTTTTGTCAGTGACACTCCCTTTATGTGTGACACATACTCTCCTGTACCTGGTTCTTCCTGTCAGCAATCTACAAAGTAGTTATAAATGTGCTTTTTACTTTCCCCATTGTCTGTTTTAAAAATGTCTCCATTTTGGGAGACAAGAAGACATCCGTGAATGTTTAACTTGCCATTAACATCTATATTTTATGTTTGAAACATTTAAAAGCTTCTGTTTTAAATAAAGATAAACACATCCCTAAACATCTGTGCAATGCATGACACAGAACAATTGAGTAAGCATCAAAGTGCTTAATAGATAAAACAGTGCTGGATGTGGTAAAATAAACAGGACTTAATCCCTTTATAACTTGGGTAAATAAATACAGCTTTAATTCAGATACAGTTTTGCCTTTAGGTTGCTCTGTTCTGTTAACACCTATCTGTCAGCAGTAATACCATGTAAATGAGCCACTCTGAGCCTTTCCCCTTGCATCTTGTTTAATCCTCTTCCATTCTTCTAATCATCCTACACACAGAGGCCAATATCTATTTTCATCTGGCAAGATAGGATCTCCTAAGGAATTAAAGACGGTTTCCACTTAGCTCCACAGTAGGCAAAGGCTGGGCTGTGATCTAGGGCTTTAGGGACTTCTCATAATGCGCCGGTGCTCGCTAGATCGAAGAATTGAGTTCTGGCTACTGGATTTTTAATCCTCTTGTGGCTGATGTTGGGTGCTCCAGTGATTTAAGATCTTTGATTGCTCAGAGCTTGGCCCTTTGATTGAGTGAACTTCTGAAGACAGCATGTGAGTGATTTCAAGTTAGTGGTTTTAAGTAACTACTGGAAAAAACAGATAGGAAAAGCCCTGTGATTAAGATGCACCATCTCTCTTTTTAATTGACTTTCTGAAGCTATCTGATGCTTTACTCTCTATACACAAAAGAAGAACTGTATAGATCAGTATTTGTTCTAATGAAGAACTCAAGTGTCACAGTATTTGTCTGTGCTTGTTTGCAGTGACATGTCTGTTAAAATTGTAGGATGTATTTTAGAAACACACTTCTCACAGGGCATGCATTAGAAGTTTCAGCAAATAAACCCTCAATGCACAGGGCTAAGATAAATAGTTAATAAAAGAAGATAAATAGTTAATAAAATTTTGGTTTATAATATATTTTCAGATATTATATATTTGCTGACTGAAGAGGAGTACCTGCATAAAAGCAGGTAGGGGTCATGGAAGTCTATTTATCTTAGCAATTTGAAGTATTAGCAGTTTGTGAAACTTTGAAGTGACCTCACATATTTCTTTAAAGATTAAACTAGGGTTTATAAAGTAAGGCAGTGCCTGGGAATTGAACAACTTTGCTAGCCTGGAGCTGAGTTTTCCTACTCCTGTCTTACTTGCAGCTTAATTGTCAGGTTCACAAAGCGTTGCAGAAAACTGCTTCTTTTGCTTAGTGAGTCAGATGTAGGGTAGTAACCATGTTTCAGGACAACCACAGCAGTTATAAATATAATTCCTATTCACTGGGTATGTAATCTAATTCTGTTTCTTAGACCTCTCTGCAAAGACAATAGCATTGGGATCTTTGCCTTACAGCAATTCAGGCATTTCAGGCATGCACCAAGAACAGCTAGTTGTTTTAAAAAGTGTAACTGACACTGCATCTCTTTACTGACCTTGTGGATAGAGGGATTTTAGTTTATAGTTACACAGCACATTTCGTATGGTTTTTATATGTTTCTATCTATAAACCATATGTGCATGTCTCCTCACTCCCATATAGGTGCTTATGCGGTAGCTTCAGCAGCTATTAAAATCATTAACATTTCTCCTTGATGAAATAAAGTCTTGCTTGTCTTCTCCAGTGAGGTTTTCTCATGCATTTCCTTCACCAGGCTGTCTGTTCAGAACAAAATGTCAGGTTTTTCTCCATGTTTCACTCCCTCTTTGCTTTTGTTTTGTGTAGACTCTTAGTTCACTGTTTGGGGTGTCTGTCTCACATTAGGCTTTTGTCTTCCCACAGTTGTCTTTCACAAGCTAAGGTTTACAATTCTCCCAGATTTCAGCTTTTGCATTGGAGCTGCACTGACTGAAGAATGGGAGTGTTTGATGCTGATACCCTTTTGTTCTGTGTGAACATCCTCTGTAATCTTCTCGAGCTGGCTTTAGGGAATGCACAACTTTGCTTTTGCACTTGAAACTGCACTTAGTGAATATGCTAATAAACTGTGCATGTGAGTTTGGGAGTCTTATTCATACAGCGTAGACTGTTCTACTGCATTTCTGATAGTTGGTATAGGCACATAGTTGGTCATTTGGGCATGCTTATATGTGTGCACATGATGTGGGAAATCTGCATAATCAAATATTGGGCAGTATAACACTGCCTGTATAATCATTCATTAATTTTATTAAAGGTGAACTGGGACTGGAATGAGGATTAATTATAAAAAGTAAAAAGCATAATTAGTAACATAATTTTCCTCTTACAGCTTTCTTTTTCTATGAATCCTTTTTCCTGGTGCCCTAATTATTTCCCATCTTTTAAAATTCACTTTAATTTCAATTTAACTCTCCCTGGGCATGCAAACTTGACAAGTATTTTTTTTGCTCAAAGATTGATTGACAGCAGTTTCGAAACTGTCACAGTGCTAATTAAAACCTTGAATCTGTGTTTTTATGAAGTCTGTAAGACTCTGCAGTGCTACAGGATCCAGAATCTTGTGTCTTGAATGAATTTTTTAAACAGTTAATACGGAATCATTATTAGTTGCTTTCCTCAGGCTTGATATCCAGCTCTCTATTTATGACTGATTTTAGAGCTTATGTCAACAACGTGAGAAGCAGAAGCCCTGCCAGGCAATGATACCTGCTCTTTCTAGCCAATGTCATTTTACACTTTGCCTTTTCTGCTTGGCAGAGCTGGGCAGAGTTGGCCCTTACCAAATGGCAGCACAGTTTAATTCACAGTCCTGTGTATGTATGGGGAATTTTTGGTAGGAATACTGTGGTCATATTTTAACATCTGGGGACTGACTGACTCTACTGAAACTGTATTGTCAGGAATCTTCTACCTTACACTTGAAAGAAGAATATTGTTAGCATACAGCATTGAGTGCTGTATGCAACAGAATCAGGTCCTGATTTCTAGCTTGCAAACTCTCTGGAGGCCAGAGTATTTTCAAAAGCTTAAGGTAGGCATCTCTGGAAGCTAAGGTAAGCATCTGCCACTAAATCACAATTATAAAAGCAATGTAGAATAACAGTCCTAGCATTCTGTTGGTATAAGGCAGTCTTCCTCTCTCTAACCCCATATTAGTCACTTTTACAGTTGAGCAGAGAAAATTATGTGGAGGTCAAGGATTCAGCATTCCTTTCTTTGTGGCACTCAGTAGAAAGGAGTAACTATAAGGCTGTGTGAGAAGACATTGTACAGCAAGCATGTTACCAGTCCTGGTCAGAACATCCAGAACAGGTCTTGCTGCTTTTTACAGACATCATAGCACTGTGTTACTTCTTCGTAAGTACAGTTCATTCACACAATAAATAATTAGTGTGACAATCTTGGTTACATGAATAAACCAAATGAAACTGGAGGGACTACTTCATGTTTTAAGAATCTGCTTAAATATGTTGCACAAAGACATTAGTGTAACTAATCTGTATTATCAAGTTTTGGCCTTTTTAGGGGGATGTTTTCTTTTGATTACCTGTCTGACCAACACTTAAAAATGGGCTATTTTCTCTTTTCAATTCTTGACATAAGTGTTCTAAAAGATAGTTGTATTTAAAAGTTTTTTTTATTATCCTTTTTGATACAGAGTGATCAAAAATGGAAAATATTACCCTTATTTAATGTAAGTGTACTTGTACTAAAATGTGTGGAAATAGAAAGTTCAACACTCTCTTTTTGAATTAAGTCAGTATTGCTACAGGTAATAATTCTTGCAAAAACAAAATCAAAACTTAAACAGTTTGGCTAAAAGTTCTTTATCAGACACTAAACTTCTAGTATATTAGCTTTAACATTCTACTAATTGTTAGTTCTCCGAGTAACCATAGGTCCTGATTTTTCTTTTCTAGCTATACAACCTAATCATTAGGATCAACTGCTGGAGAAGGTGCTGCCTTTTCAGCGCCTAAATCCTTTCTGAAAATGATACAGTATTAGACTCAGCTGCCTCACCTGTGGGCCCGAATACCCAGTGTAAATCTTTTTGTCTGAGTGCCTTTCCTCTCTTTCTGAATAGTTATGTTTTCATCCTCATCATCTTCCTCCACTGAATCAAGGTCAGCAAGACCATCCAGAGGGAGGGACAGAAAAACAGCATTGTGACAAGAGATAGCAGAGCTCTGTGTGAATTGATTGGCAAAGGATGATTTTGAAAGATCTCAACTGCTGTAAAAACAGCCAGTAAAAAAAACCAGCATCTCCATTTGATAAGGATGATCTGTCTCTTGCCTCTGCATCCACCACCTCATGCACACTTGCTATATGTATTTAGAATACATATATTTCTTAAGTCCCTGCCTGCATCACTCCTTCGTCACAGTAATTTTC
This sequence comes from Turdus rufiventris, assembly GCA_013186435.1. Lineage (NCBI taxonomy): Eukaryota > Metazoa > Chordata > Aves > Passeriformes > Turdidae > Turdus > Turdus rufiventris. Next base: position 1,674,033 of record PYHW01010717.1, read on the forward strand.
ATGGGGAAAATTGCTATCCGTCAATTTGTGAGCTGTTGGACTATTTTGGAATACATCATAAGCATATCAGGATATAGAGAAGAGAGGTGAAAATGCACTTAACTTTGGAGGGCAGAAAGCAGGTGTCTCTGATACATTTTTCCCTTCCCTATGCAAAAACCTTTGCAGCAAAATTATCATAAAGAGCTAACAGAGTTATTCTTAAGGAGCTACTTTTGCCACATGTATTTAGTCTTGGCTAGAGAGGCTGTTGATTGCATTTCTGATTTTAGTATGAATGTCTGCAAGAAATTGCATCTGGTGATAATAACTGCCTGCCATGGCAGTGATTGTGCCTAATTGCAGATGAAATATCCATAGATCAAAAATTGCTAATTTTGGTCACCTCTGCTCATAAAGATGGAAGGAATTATGAGATTTTGATTCATTTTTACCTCAAAGAAGCAATTTATCTGTCCCTGAACATCACATTTTCAAACAGAAATATCATAATTAGTTAAATATAGAAATATTAATTTTATTCCCCCCCTTATAAATTATTTATAGCAATTACCATAAAATTGTTCTGATTAAGAAGTGTTAGGCTTGGTATAACGTCTTATAAATACTCTTGCCTACAAATGTTTATAAGGTCATTTTATGAGAAGCACAATAGACTATAGCCAGCTAAATACAGAATAGGAACGTGGTAGAACATCCTAATGATCTCGTTTTCCTTGAAAAGCAATAATTTTAGTTGATCATACTCTGAGACCGACTACAGTTTTAAAAAAATGGAAGTGTTAAATAAGACAAAATATAGTAATTTTTTTTCTGAGCAGGAGTTTCTTATCAGTCTGCAGACATTGTAGCATTCCTTCTTTTCTTGATGAGTATCAGAGTGCGAAAGGTCTAGCTGATAAATTCTTTAAGGATCCAAAGGTAACTTTGGGACATAAAGGATAGCAGATATTGAAGACTGAACAAACTACTGCTCTCTTTCATATGGTGAAAAAAGTGATCAAAGTTTGAGGCAGAATGACTGTCTATTTAGCCTTGTGAATCTGGATCTGAACAACTGGTGGAAAGGAGAGAATAGAGCAGTGGTAGCCGCTGTAGTTTTCATCTTTCCTCAATGAATTTGTTTCTTGTGGTGTTTTCAGACTGAAAAATAATCCTGTATTGTTATTAATCATATTTTATTATTATAGTGGTTAAGAGTCAGCCAAGTATTGATCCCCATTTTGCTAAGCCCTATATAGTCAAAATAAGCGAGTTGAAAACAATGTAGAGCATAAATGGTGTAAGCTGGTCATAGCAGGTCTTAATCTTGTCAGCTCCACAGTTAATTTTAGTAGGAGATTAATAATTCAAAAAGAGAAGCAAAGGAAGTTGTTTAGGGAATGAATAAAGGGCAGTAAAAGGAAGAGTATAGAAATAGCTAAGTATGTGTTGGAGTCCTGCTTATAAATTAACAACTGCATCGTTATTAAGATGCAGTTATCTACAATGAAGCCATCTCTCCTCCAAACAGAAAGTCTTGTAACTGACATTGTGTTCAGAACCTCAGTTGTACAACAAGTCATTGAAAGCAACATACTTTCTTTTGTGATAGTGTGCAAGTAATTTGTTTTCACCCATTTTTACAGCATAATTTGTAGCATACAGAAAGTTGAAGGGGACTTGGGGGTGTTTCCAGTTTTGAGCTCCTCTCCACCCTGTTCTTGTTTCCTGCAATAACAGTGTAAGCCAATTTCTAATATATCAGCTCAATTTCTGGGTATCACTGACGCTTATTCTACCCCTTCAGACTAGGGCAGGCTCAGCCACCAGTAAAAGTCTTAGCGTCTCATGTGACCAGGAATTTCATGTGGCTGCATAACCTTATACTCTTTGATCTTTGTGGCAGTCTCTACTCCTGTTGGTAGCCTGCTTCTAGGGAATCCTCTGTCTAAGCTGTCCTACATGACATGGACCCCTGCATCACTTGCAGCTGGAAGGAGAGGAAATCCTTAATGTCCCAATGTCTGTCAGACACATCCCATTGCTTGTATTTTTTATAATACCATTACTGCAGTAGTGCACTGGAACGGTTTGTCTGGACAGGTTGTGAAATGCTCATTCTCAGAGAGCTTCAAAATGCGATTGGACAAGGCCCTAGGCAATTTGATCTAGCTTGGGTGTTAAGCATGCTTTGAACCATATGTTCTACTGAATGGCCTCCCATGACACCTTCATACCTAAATTACTCTGCGATGACCCAAATTACACTGCCAGTACATCTGTAAAATCTCTGGGCAAAAATTCTAATGTGGTCATCTTTAAAGTGTTTAGGGAGAGATGGAAAGATGAAGCCTGAGTTGCCTCCAAATGAAATAACAGGTCTTCCTAAGCTGCATTTGAAGCAATTGCAACTGCTCCAAAATACTTGTCATTAATGTCAGAAGCTTATATTGACTCAGTTTTCTTTTGTGGGTTTACCATTTCTTGTTCATAGAGTTTAAAACTGCTGGTACACAATTCTTCATTAAAGATGATGTCATATTTGACGACTGTGGTTAGATTGAAAGAATTCTCAAAAGAACTTAAGTTTATATGGTCTGTTTCAAGGGACCTTTCCTGCTACTTCTCTATGCCTCTTTCAGGATGTCAGGAAAGACTTTGTGTTTCAGAAAAACTTCTAGGTGCTAATAAGTAGTCTTTTGGCACAAAACTGACATCATCTGACAATGGATATAAATTTTTAAAAGAATCTATCTTCATTCCTTCCTCTCCTGAAATAAATCAGAAAAACTTTTGTGTTTTTAACTGAAATAGCTTCAGGTTCATGCTAACTGCAGCAAAATTTGGTTGTTTATTATTCCCAACTGTTCAGCATTTGTAGAAACCATCTAGAGAAAGGCAGTGATAAACTGGAGTAAGGTACAGATGGACTAATGGATAGCTGTACTTCCCTTCCAACTGAATTATTCTATTCTATTCTATTCTATTCTATTCTATTCTATTCTATTCTATTCTATTCTATTCTATTCTATTCTACAGTTCAACGTAGGGTTTAAAAGGCTGGACTTGAGATCTCTTGAAGTCCTTTCTAACATGAGTTATCCAAAGAACCACTGCTCCTGTGCTAATAATCTTTTTCACACTGGCCAATCCCAAACACTCACAATATATGTACTCCATGCAAATGCTCCTGCTATGTGCAGGAAAATAATGTTTTTTAAAATGCCTTCACAAAGATAAATTTACTATTCTTCCTGTCTGACTCAATGGGGACCTGTGAAATCTGCAGTTTCACTGCCTGTGTGGGCTTTGTTTCTTAAGTCCCTCATTAATAAGTCATAATATAARTTTTCATCTGAATTTGTAGTTACTATAAACAAAATAATTATGAGATGCAAAATAGATAATATTTTAGGCTGAACTCATTGTTAGACCTATCTGCAAATCTCCTAATTTATAGGAACTTAATTGCACCATGACAGCTAAAGAAAAAAGTAAATTTGATGTTTCCTAAAAAGCTGTGTAATATGCAAATATCTATTTGATAAATCTCATTACAGAGTTTTCTGAAGATGTACTAAAAAGAAGTCTTGTTTGGTAAGATCAAATTATTTTCTTGAACAATGAACTAAGGGCTCAAACCAGTATGAAGGTGGTTACAAAAATGAGAGAATGACAACTTAAGCAAATGCTGTGTTGCTTCCTATTAAAGAACATCACTTGGTGTCAGCACTGATTGATTGGCCTAACAGCTGAAACTTAGTCTAAGCAAGGATTATTAGATTATCAGAGAGGGAAGCAAGTGACACAGGAGGAATGTAATCTTTTTCAGGATCTTTCACTTTTCTTTAACTTTTTACACAAAATCAGACCACAGGTACAGCAAAATGAGGAACAGAATAATTGTAGTGGCCAAGCTTCAATGAAGAAGGGCAGCATGGAGTATTCAAATTTGTTTCAGAGATTTATGAATAGAGGGAAATGGCATGCTTTATTTCTTTATAGATCTACAGAATTCCTGGGCTTCTCCTTCCTGAGGGGATACTGAGCTGTGCAAAAAGTGTTGTTTAAAAGCAGTGAGAAGTTCCAGATTTTTCGTTGTGAAAAATTAGTAACAGTAAAACAAGAAGTTTCAGTTTGGTACCTAATTCTACTTTTGACAACTTAAATGAGTCAACTGGTTTCCTTTATGTCACACAAGTAGAGCTTTAGAGTAGATTTGGGTTTCAAATGTGCTTGTTAAAACAGATAATTTTATTTCATCTTAGTGTACTTGGCACTTGGTGATTATGCATTATTGCTTTGTGTATCCAGTCTTCAAAACTGCTGTTAATTATGAGAAGTCTTTGCATAGAAGTATTTTTTTTAAGAGACCATAGCTTTGCTCCTTTTAGTGAACTAGAAGTAAATTCTGAATTTGCTTTCTTATCATGTTCGTAGTCTGGCTCTGTAATAGGCTATTATATGTTTCAAGTTCTTAGGGTTTTGGATATGGTAAGAAAAAATTTAAGTGTCACTTCTGGAGTATACAGTAGGTAGTTTACTTCATAAAAAGCCAATAACTTGGCTTTTTTCTTCTTCTTCCAAAATATAGGTGACAGGTTATTTTTAAAAACACATCTTAGGCAAGTAATTCAAACCTCAAATTTCTATAGTCCTTTAAGTGTCATTTTTTTTTCCTAAAGGCTGTTATCAAAATAATCTAAATCACTTTCTTTCTATTAATCAAAGAATTACAGCACTTAAATTTGTAGTTGTCACTCACATAGTTTGTGCCTAAAGCATTTTGAAATTGTTTTGTGTGGTCTTTTCAATCACTCTGTTTTTTTTTTCTCAAGACATTGTCAACATGCACAAAGAATGGGATCACAATAGTAATGAATTTCATTCCTTTGGGACTTAAAAGGTGAGATGCAATCTGATCTCCAAGGGTTTTAACAAAAACAGTCATTGTTTCAGAAATTCTAACATTGAACACAATCAACAATTACTCACTCAGTGGAATATCTTTCCCAGCAAACTGGAAAACAAAACCAAGTCTTTCCTACTTAGCTCAACAAAACCTAATAAAGGCTAAAAATTATCATCTTCAAGAAGTGATTTCTAGTTTTCATACTGAAAGTTAAAAGATAGGTAACACCTCATCATTGCTTTGGGTATTTTAGGTTATAGTAGAATTCCTAAAACAACACCTGCATTATGATATTAGATTAGATTAGATTAGATTAGATTAGATTAGATTGTTATTATTACTAAGAATTATTTGTTCATATTGTAAGAACTTGGAAAAGCAGATGTTGTTGTACTAAAGGTCACATGATCTTTTTGAAGTATTTTTGTCTAAAAGTAACAGGGACAGATAAAAAGTAATGAAGAGTTCGAAGATTCAAAGACTTATAGATTAGATCCATTTACATATTGGAGAGTCATGCATAAAATAAATGTGAACATATTTCTAATACAGGCTACTGCAAACAGTGTAATAATTTTAAACTGATTCATTCATCAACTGGACATTGTTGAGGTCAAATATATTCTTTGACTGTGTATGTTCTTAATTAACTCTTAATAAACTGTTAATAAATTGAACAAACAGAATTTATGTAAACATTTATGGGATAAATAAACAAAAAATGTAGCAGAGCATCATAGTCTTTCTGGGGTGATACAGACTTTTTTTATTACCTCTAAGTAATTTTATTAATTAAACTATAATGTACAAAAGAGAGGAATATTAATTGTTATTTTAAAATTCAATATTATTTTTTAAAGTTTATTTTGCAATTTCACATTTTGCTTAGTTCAAGACACTTAACAGAAACGTAATTCGTAATAAAACTGTAATTATTAATATTTAACACTTAGCTGGCATATTGATGTAGAGAACAATAAATATATATATAAATGATCCATTGAAGGTGATCACCACTTGTGTAGTCAGACACAGCCAATGTACTTATTAGTGACATGTAATCTCCTTAAATTGTATTGAATTAATTTAAAAATCAGGCAATAAAATTGACACTGGTAGAAAAAAAAACAAGAATTAATTATGTTTAGAACTGGACAGGTATACTGAAAGAAATAAAAATATAAATGAAGGAAATAAACATGTTCTTTTTTTTTCTTGATTTTATTCAAAGAACAGACAGAACTCTTGGGTAATTTTCTCCACCTTTCTGACAGCCCTGACAGAATTGAATGTTGTGGTTTGATGCCTTTTTTTTTAATCAGTAGGACAGTAAGAATTTTATCCATGACAGCCAAAGAGTCAGAACAAGACAAGAAAGGTAAATTTCCTCTAGTTACTTTTGTAAAGTTACAGGCAACTCTGCAAAGCCTTGAAAGGTTGTTTTTCTTTTATTTTATGATTTTCTGATTTTTTTTGTTGATATGGTAATAAAATGGTAGATTAAAGCAATGAAAAGTAAATTTCCTGGAAAATTTACACATTTCTTTTAATGCTGAGAATAAAAGCTAATGGAAGCTAATCAATTACTTTGTTTAAATGGCTATTTTGGGGAACATTTGGCATACTAATGAGGGGGAGATAGTTCCACTTCTCAGTTCTGACTGAGACACATCACCATCAAAATGTTAATAGCATATTTTAAAAAATATTTTAAATATTTTATTTGCTATTGCTTCTTCTTTTAGTAGCCAATTTGAATTTTTAACAAGGTAGTCTTGCTTTTTTTCTTTGATTTCTCTTTTTTGCTTCTTTAATTATGCCTTTGATATCTCTGGAAACAGGGAGAGGGAAAGTGGGAAAGAGTAAAAACAGTAAAGTGAAAGTATTAATTGAGGAAGAAAACAGAATTTGGCAAACATTTGCATAAACTGTGTTTAGTAGGTGACTTGAATCATGTTATCCTCTTCCCACAGAAAACCTGGACTGTTCTAGTATATTTTAAGGAAGCTATCTGAAATCACACAAAGAATTGAGAGATCGATAGACTAGCTTAGTTGCTCAAGCAGTAAAAATCAATTTTGTGGTCTCTTGCTTTCTAAGCAAAGTTTGTGGAATTACACTGTAATGATGAACAAAGTATGCAAAAAAAAATAACTTGCATGAAGGACAGAAAAAATGCAGCATTATCTTTTTTCTTTATCAAAGAGTACTAAATTCTCTTCCTTAATGACATTTTCAAACAAAAGGGTTATCACTTAGGTACAGTTATCTATCCAGTGAATAAAGTACGTAGTTAATTTTCTTCTAATATGTATTTTATTCCCTTTATTATTTCATCTGTATATAATAATAAGTATTCATTTTCATCCTTTTTGTAAAATGGGAAAAAAAAAAGGTCTTTGATTACAGTATTTACTGTGATTTGATAAACACACCTTTCCTGCCATGAGTGGAACAGATCTGATAAAGGGGGTAGTGGCCAATTTATTCTGATATTTTTTTTTCAGTAAATCAAGGCTGCATCCATACTAGCAGCAACAAAAGAGAATGAACTGTCCAATGAAAAGTCTGGATCTCAGATTGTCTTGAGTGAGAGGATATCCAGTGCACTAAGCTCCATTTTTATATTTCAATTTGATCCCCTGTTGAAGAATAAATGGAAGGGTTAAATATACCTCATTCAGTTTGGACATGCATCATACCTGTTTGTGCATGTGAGATAACAGATGCTAAGTGGCCAGTGTGGATTTGAAGGATTCTGGATATTTTAATGGTAAACAGTTGTCAAAAATCACATCACTTTTAGGTTCATCTTACAGTAGTCTACCTAGGAGATACAGGGTCTAGTCCTTAGGTTGCATACAGAAAAGGTCTGCTCAGCATTTTAGAAAGGAGATGATACCCCTCTTATTAGTATTATTTTACAGAATTATGACTGGGCTTGCCCAAGAAGAGGAAAGGCTGACTATTCTTACCTCTGTGAGAGATGAATGCTACATCTGCTAGGTAAATTAGATAGATATTGTATATAAAGCACTATCATCATCTTGCCATTATGTTTTGTATGGCTTCTGAGAATACAAAAATAATCAAAGTGGACCTTAGGGATGAGATAGCCTGAGATGCACCTAATTTCAAATTCTGGCTGCAAAAGTGGCTGTGTACCTTCAGAAGATGGGTATACCTATGTTCATGGCTGGTAGGAAAGCAATTAGACAACAGTATTAGGATTGCTGAACTCTTAGGGACTTAGAGAACGGCTTGATTTGAACAGGACCCTAAATATCATCCGGTTCCAAACCCTTGCCATGGTAAGGAATGCCACCCACTATGTCAGGTTTCTTAAACCCCCTTCTAGCCTGGTTTTTGGACCCTTTAAGTGGTACTAATGATGCTTCTGTGTCTTCAGCTTTGACACAAAACTAGCAGGTAATAAGTAAAGTTAATATTAAAATTTTAGAGTATAGAGGGGTCTAAGGACATTGAAAACTAACACAAGTCAGATGTCACACTTGCATTGCTGCTGCAAGAGAAAAGAAAAAGCTGTTGTCCTGTGTGGGGGATGCAGCAAGGAAATGGGAGGTTCCAACCCTTGTTCCACCCATCTAATGTTGGTTTTTTCTCTTGAGAAACCTCTATCTATGTAACCCAATGGAAGAAGTACAGCATTGGATAAGATCCTTAGTTCAGGACAAATACTTCATGTATTTAAAGAAGTGAACACATTGTAGATATCATCATGTTTAAAAAGTCCTAATATGCTTGTTGCTTGTGTTTTTAGAACTTATTCTACTTAAATTACACTGCAAAGAGATTTTAACAGAATGAAAGATTGACAAGTAGTATTTATCAGCATTTAGTATTAAAGTGACCTGCTTAAGCCAATGTGCTGATGAAAAAGAAAAGGCAAGCTTGCCTTTTAGAGTTCTTTAAACAAAAAGACTTATTTTGATTGCAACAAAAAACACCCATAAATCTATGCACATATATATTGATCTTTCTTTCCTCTTAAAAATGACTCTGTCCCGGTAAGTTGGCATATTTCATAAACAAACCAACAAATTATTGATCCATCATATACTCTAAAAATCCTGTGAAGAATCTAGGTTGCTTTTAAGTTCATGCTGTACCTAAGGGAATGAGAAACTACAAAATGAAAAATAGATGTTTAAAAAGAAGCACAAATATTAGAAGATGTATAGCTACTTCGCTCCTGCATAACCTTTCATTGTAATTCTTTCAATGTAGTTCATTCAAAATAGTCTTTATAAGCTAATAGATTATGTTATTTGGTAATATGATTCTTGGTGGTGGTGACTATTAGTTACTACATTAATTATATGTCCCTGCAGATATCTCTTTTCCTTTTTGGCAAATGATGTGACATCATATATTTTCTTACACAGGAATCATACAAAGTTAGGACTGCTTGACATCTTGTTATTGAAAGCAAAGTTATATTCAACTTTGATTAGAGATGGATTCTGGTCACATATCCTTTTGAAAAGGAAATAAGGAAGTAGATTACGGATGTTTATTAGTACTAATTTAATGAACAATGCTGTGAAAAGATAGAGCCAGCTAGATTTTCAGTCATTCAGCCTATCTTCCTTACAGTGTTTTGAGCAGTTGATATGACACAGAGTTACTAGGAGCTGAATTGTGAATGACTTCCTAGAGAGGGAGGGCAGCAAGCTGATACAGTTCTTCGGAAAGGAGAGAGAATTAAGGATATTACTTTGTGGTAAAGTGAACCCCTCTTAATGGCTTTTTTTTCAGTCACTTATCCATTAACCACTAAGATGCAATTCTCCACCTAAGTGTAATAGTGGGGTTGCACAAGCTATTGACTGTTTTTGCAAAACACTTGTCTTGAAGTAACTGAAGTTCCTGTACTTACGCAGATACCAGGAAATAAGGCTTGGGTACCACACTGCAAAGCTCTGGTCTGAGAAGTGCTTCCCTCTGAGCAGCTTCTAATACTGGTGCTGGTTTCAGTTAGACCTGAAAGGTCTCAAAAACAACACTTGATGGGATCATCAGAAAGATATTTCCAGCAGTTGAAAAGAAGAATTAAGTTTCTTTGTAATCATTTAACAGCACACCTGAAACACAAATCACAGTGCTACAAACCACAGCTCTTTTTTCTCCCTCTCTTGCACCACAGCAGGGTAGAGCTGTGTAAGGAGGAAGCCTTTATGACTAGTGGCCATGTAAAATGTGGATGTTTACCATTTATATAAGTATTTTATGGCAAAAATTGCATGAGTACTATGAGAAGGGAAAAATCTCTGACTGTAACTTTAAGGATCAAGGGCCCCACAGAGTTTTCTGAACTCTTATTTGACTTTGTCAGCCTGTATGTTGAAGAGTATCTCCACCTTCACTCTATTGTACCACTGCTGAGAGGATTGTAGAGGGGAGATTCTGAGCTGTGATGTTGAACTGGGAAAACAATTCCTCTTTTTCTGACCTAATGGTAAGGCCCAGCTGAAATTTTCTGAGAACTATGGTGGAAAACTTCCTTTGAGCCAGATATGGACTCATTTATATGAGGAGAGAAGCATAAAGCTTTCCCTCCCTTGTCTGAGTGAGGGGGAAGAAAAATCTCAGCACAACGAACAGAGAGATGTATTATTAGTATTCACCCCATCAGAGGGATATCAGAATGACTCATACTGAGCTGCTGCTCTGAAGGCTGTTTTATATTCTCAGCCCAGCTGGTCTAAGATCAAGGCTTCTCAAATAGGAGTACTTTACACTCATAGGCTTAACATACTTTATACTTGCAGCGACTTTTTATAAAACAGGATCCTAAGGTAAAAAAAAATTGGGAAGCTATGAGCAGTTAGCTTTGACATTCAGAAAGTTACATTTTAAATATATTTCTAGAGCAGTTGGTGTGTAGTCAATGTACTGGGTATTTAAAGATGATTGTATTATATTTATTTATATTTGTCATATTGATTTTATGGAAAATTATACTTTGAATGATTAATTCAGTACACTACATATGATAATGTGTGATAATTGATATGAAGCTGCACCTAGGTGTTATTTAGGTGTTTTGATTGGTAAATGAGATGAGAGCATATCATATCTTTGGTAGTAAATTTAAAAGAAATACTGCATCAGTCTTCCTTCAAAAACAAAAGAAGACTTCTTTGAGCAAAAATAACTCAAGTACTACAAACAATCCAAAATACAGGAAGAGCAAATGTTTCTAACAATTGTTCTGCGTGAAATAGTCAGAAAATATAAACTACTTTTTGCTTGATTATTTTTGAGAAGAAATGCTTCATTATCCACAAAGAAGATCAAAGTATTTTTCATGTCAAAATTTGCAATGATTAATAGTTGTTAGTTCTTCATGAAAGACTGCCAGATGCAGAAAAAGAATGCAAACATAGGTAATAAAAGTAATTTTTATATAATTAAAGGACACAATTGTTGAAACAATTTTGCTACTAAGAAAACCATGAAACATGTGCTACCAAAGTCACTCCTACACAGGATTTAAGTATGACTACATACTCAGTTTAGTGTATGTGCTAAAGGTATGTTTAGGACAGAGAAAAATCTGTATATTGTCAGCAAAATTCCAGTTCCTTTTTCAGATGAGGAAACAATAATTAACTTGGATGAAATGTGACTGTTTCTGTATTGCTGCTAGTGCTTCAAAATAATTGAAATATGTAATTTTTCTGAAAACACATAAGAATAATCCACTTCTTTTCTTTATTTTATTTTTTTTTACAGCAATCAAATTTCATTAGAAATATTTGGTATTGTAATAAGTTTAAGTGAACTAGAGGGGTTTCTTGGCAGCTTTGCATTTTTTAGTACCTAGTGTAATACTGCTAATTTGGGGAGGAAAACAGTTCATGATAAATAATGAAAAAGATTTGCTTCTAGCTAATTATTTGGCTCATATGCTGCATAATGCAACAAAGTATATGATAGATTAGTCATCATTTGATCATGTAGAAAACAGAAGTTTTCAATTACACTGTATGGCAACAAATTTTCTAGTTACTGAAAGTATTTCATTTTGTTAACTTAAAATATATGGAAGTATTGAGCCCTATCACCCTAAGATTAGCTTCATTAGGTTGGCAGATTCCTGATTCTTTTACAGTTATTAAAATTGGCTGATAAATGTCAGAAGAAACTAGATTTTTTCAATTCTCTGAAGATGGAGAAATGGAAATGATGGATTCGTATCTGGTGTCTGAATAATTATTATTTTTGAGCGTATGTTAAAAGATAAATTAGGAAAAATGTAAAGTGTCTCCATTTAATAATATACTATTGGTCTCAAATATCCGACTCCACTTTTTGATTTGGCAAACAAAACTATCCTTACCAGATCCAGTCTCCTGTCAGAAAAAAAGTCAAGTGTTCTCAAATACTTGGCAGTGAAAAGGACTGGGTATAGAGTGCTTGTCAGGAATATTGTAATGAAATGCTTAGCAGAGCATGCATACAACTGCAGAAGTGTTGTATTAGGAAACAACATTTCAATCTTTAAATCTTGAGTATGTTAATTACTTAAAACCTGTGGAATTTTTGTTCACTCTGATACAACAATAAGAATAATATTTCCTTGAATAAACAGGATTGCTATGAATACAGAAATTTGATAAACATGGATTCTGTAGAGACTGTTTAAATTTGAATTTTATTTTACTTATACATGACAAAACTTTTACGAATTGATTTACAATGCCTATTTGCATGGAACTGCATTAAACAGGTATCTCTTAACATTTACAACTACAATACTGAAGTGTGTCTTGAATTTATACATTAATATACTCTTGTACATATTAATTGAAAAACGGTATTTGGATTTATATGTAGTTAATTTGCAGTGAAATTATAATAGTAATTACCATCTCCATATTCTACAGATAATGGATAGGTATTAATGCACTGAGTAATAATACTGTTCAGAAGCTTGTGCCTCCTTTTGTCACCAGTCTTTGAGTGGGAATCTAGTTGGCCATCTTGCAGTTCTTTCATATATGTCAGTGGTGAGTAACAGTCTTTGTGTGGGAATCTAGTTGGCCATCTTGCAGTTCTTTCATATATGTCAGTGGTGAGTAACCAAAACTTCAACCTGTTTCTTTATTGCCCAGTAAAGAAATAGGACTGGATGCAAAGTCTAAGGGTAGTACTTCAGTACCAACCAATTAGTCTAAGGGGAAAACTACTACATGCAGGTGAGATCCATTTATTTAATAGATCAAAATAATTCAGCCCTGAAAGAATGGTGGGAAGGCAGCAGAGGGAAGCTGTTCACAAGATTATCCTATTGGAAGGATTTTCAGTACATGGGATTATCTGTAATGAGATTAACCACTGGGAGATCAAATTCTGAATGGATGCTTCAGGGAGACAAAATGCCCACTAAAACAAAAGAGAAGTGGGAGGTAAAGGCTGCAGGATTTAAATAAAGTCTGGTCCTGAAAGTCCTGTTGTTCTGGCAGCAATAATGGCAAGACTGGTTGGCAGACAACCAGGAGACACGTCAAGTGCTCATCAGTAAAAGACAGTGTTAGGATAAGGGTTTCTAATGAATGGAGCAATGCTGAGATATAATAAAATGTGGCCACTGATTCTTCTGCATCAATGGACAGCTGAGAATCCTGTGAGCAGCAAGATGATGCTGCAAACAATTACAATGCCTGTTACATTTTGGGTACAGTTACAGAGAACAGCTTAGACAGGATTTTAAATAAGAGCCTAGGATGGAGGACAAAGCTACAAGAAGTGCAAAAATAGGTATATTTATGCTTCAAGCCATGCAGGAAATTTGAGAGGCACGTTTAACAAGTGATTAGTATTTCAAGTAAATAGTCAGTAACCAAATTTGGTTTTTTTCACTGGTGCAACATTTAGGCAAAACAGAAACTGGTTTCAGGGAGGTAGGTATCAATATGAACATATGTGAAAAGGAAAGTCAATAAACTTAGGTCAAAATCAAGTTAATTTCCAAAAGGTTCAGTCTAACTCAGTATTTTGGCATTTCCAATTAACATCAGATACTGCTAGTGGGAAAGGTAATATTTTTGAGGCCCAAAAGAAGACATAAAGATTGCACATCCATCACAAATGCAGTTGTAGATTTGCCTCTCAAACTTTGGACATTCTGGAAGTCCTTTTGGGACAAAAACTCACTGGAGGCATATTTTCTCTGCAGTGACATTAGCATGTCTAGTAGACACATCTGGAGGCTACTTTAAAAAAAAACAACATAAAAGACATTGCAAAGAAGAAGTATTCTCTCTGTAAAGGAGGAATATTTTGTTCACAGACATATTTACAGTTCTACAAGTTGTAAGATCCGTGACTTTTGGGTATAAATTATTATATATAACAGCTGATTAAGAAGCCGTGTCTTACCTATACCCATCTCCATGCCTGGTGTCCATTATCCTTCTCTCACTCTGGTGTGACATGTCAACACACAGCTCCTCTGTTGAAATGTCTTGAGCTATTCTGCATGCCACATGTAGGAAAGGATAGGATGTATCTATTTCTTGTGGCCAGGTTTTGGTAGTGGAAATGGGCTACAGGGGTGGCCTCTGTGAGAAGCATATATTTCACATGTCTTGATATGCAAATAGTGAAAATACAAGTTTAAATCTTTGTGCAGTCTGAATCTGCAGGTTATCCAGTTATAACTTTATCTGGGAACTGGAGAGTTAGTCAAATGCCATAAATCATGTACCAAAGAATAAGGTCAATTTTCTTAAACATACTTTTAACTATTTTTAATTAGGTGATGTCTTAGATTTTACTGGAATTTAATGGAGCTTGTCAAAGACTTGAAAAGAATTTTCTTCCAATAAATTATTCAGAAAATATTGCTATTATACATTAATTAATTTATTCAGTGAATAATATTCACCCAACTACACAATTGGTCAAACGCTGCTAAAAGCTGTTTGCTGAAGAACAGTTTTGATGAGTAACAGGAGTACTCTTTGAATAATACATTTGGAAAAGACTACCTGACCAGTTCTATTTTTATTGGATTAGAGACTTTGAAGACTTTCAGCTGACTGGCCATGGAAGTTCTAGTTACACCAGACCAATTTGAAACCCAGTTATTTAGTATGTCTTGGTAATACATTAAATTTGAGAATAGTGAATATTTTGCAGTGGTTTGCATACCATTAGTATTTTCTGAAAGCTAAGTTTGCAGTACAGCTGAATCCACAGATAGCTGGTTGCTTTGGCTATTTAGTTTAATGCTCAGTAGACATGTTGTTCTCTGATCTTTTTTCCTTGGTAACCTGGCTATATCCTTCAGGAGATTCAGGACTTCTGTCATCTATCCAGCAGCTCCAAGAAGACTGTAGAAGTTGTATTATTAATGACTTTTGAAAACATGGGGCAGCTCTAGTTCAGATCCAGACTAATCAGGAGACTGACTTCAAGCTCTTAAAAAACAGTGTTATGGTTGTGTAACAGTTAGGCGATACTGCAAACAGTGAGAAAGCAAGCATCATAGACCATGAGATTTAGAAGGACTGAAATTGTGTGAATGAGCAGGCTTAGTACTGGCCTTATTGAGTAGCCTTATTTGAGGTTCATTCACTCCAAAACATCAGGGCATTATGTAAATTGCCACTTTCAGAGCAGCAGGTTTAATTAAGCCAAGCCAGTTCAGATTGTGATTGCTTACTATTCAGTCCCGTGCTTTTATTCAGAAGTCCAGGACTTATGTTTCACTTCCTACTCTGGGGATTTATCCTGCCCAATACTTGGCAAGGGATTGGCTGCATGTGATGTGTTCAAGTAACCCTGCACAGTCCCTTTGAACTACAGTCACAGATTATGATCATGACTGAGGAAACTAGATCTAAACTATAACATAAATTAAACACCATAAAACACATCTGGGAGGTAGGGCATTTGGGCATGGATCTATGCCTTTCTGGACTCCATTAGCCCAGGCTGTCCTGTTGTTATTTGTACAACACTCTATCTCTTTAGTCTTATGAAACTATATAGTGCAGCTGAAGCATGTCAAGATGATCAGTTCTCAGAGGTTGAGCCTATAGGCACACCATCACAGGCTATGCCAATACTAACCAGGGAATCAGTCTAGCATAACAGCAACATCCTTCTAGGGCTAGAGGATCTGACATCCCTACTGTACATGTTTCCATGGGATTTACTTTTGGCTGATTCTGGTATGATTCCATGGTCTGAATGCCCAATTTAATCTGGTATGCATTAGGTGTCCTGCTTAGGGGGTGAGCACTTTTTAGTTTAATTTCATCCAAATAGACTCTCTGCAACTGCTGCACAACACAAATGAAAACACAGTTACTTGGGTGCATACCTCAGTTGAACAAAACACTAACAGACATGCTCCTTATTGCTTATGGTAGTAGATTTGCAGTGTGTTAGATTTTAGATAATCATGGAACCAAACTGGAATTTTGTTATACTTTCTCATTAAAAAAGGCAGGGAGAAAAGCAGTCACATTTTACTGAATTGTATCCTTCAGATTTCTTTAAATGAACTTGCACTGGTGAGTGGGTTGAGCAGAGAGGTGAAATGAGGTGTTGAGGATTTGAGAAATATATTTATTCCACAAATTAATTAAATTTGGAATTACAAATGTGTGTTTGTCAAAGCCCCGCAGCATTACATATAGTGTTAACCATGAAAATATTACAAATCAGTATCTCTTCTGAGCTGCAAAACAATATTGTTAGGCTCAGTTACAATGCCAGAATGAATATATAATTTAGATCCTCATTCCTACAAGTTTTGATCTCTGTTTTTTTTTTTTTTATTTTTTATTAACTGAGAGAATACAAATGGTATGACAAGCAAAGACCTTTAAATCTGCACTCCCTCTGGACTATAACAATTTTACTCTAACTGCATCCATGAGTTAGAAATATTATGGGTCAAAGGCAGGCCTAGGAGTCCCTCAAGTCTGACCTAATTATCTACAGTACATTTCCACTTTTCTGTATCTGGAGGCCAATTAGTTTTCATGCTATGTACAGTGGAGCATATTTTTGTGTCTCTTGTAGTCACTTGAGCCTTAAGAATGCTATAATATTTCAATACAATAACGGACCATAATTGAAATCTGTGATTTAGTAATAGAATAAAGAGCTCAACATCAGAGCTAACCACTATGTGAGCTACACCAGAAACATACAACTGTATGCCTAACATTTTAGACAGAATTTGGGGTGAGGAATAATAAAGGCCAAGCCTCTTCATCTCAAATCTACTTTTCTGGCTCAATCTAATCTAAATGCCTTAGCAAAACATTAGCTGCTTTTTCTTTTTTTATTTATTATTTTTTTTGTTGTTGTTGTTATTCCGGTGTGTAAATTGGAGTAATTTAAACCTTCCGTGCCTTTATTTCCTGGTGATGATATTAAATTCTTATTTTGCATTGCTTTGACATAATGTTATGGATTATTTCAATGTAGAAGAGCTATATCTTAGTTATAAATCGTCCTAGGGTTTGCTCTCTGTATTAAAAAATATGCATCCTTCTCTAATATGAAGCTGTTTGCTTTCCTTTTTCTGTGGAATGAGTTGAAGAGGGCATACACAGTACTACTGTTCACCAGGAGTGGGCAGCACCACTTCTGAGTTTGGGGCATGTAAGAGCTGAGAGCCAGAAAAAAATGTGGTACCCAAAAAGTGATGGAGGTATTAAAAAAATCCCTCAAACCTCACAAAACAAAACAAAACAAAACAAAACAAAACAAAACAAAACAAAACAAAAAAAAAAACCCAACAAAAAACAAAAAACACAAACCAAATCCAAACTCAAAACCACAACAAAACAACAAAAAACACACTGGTTAATTCAGTCTTGACTGTTATCTTAGAGCTTCTGCTGTTTTATCCTACATTTAGAGTGTGGGTTCCTTAATTCTAATCCTTGTGGGGGAGGAGAATTCTCTTCTGAGTGCTGCTTTGGGTGCTAGTGCAGGTGGGTCTAGTTCTGTGTCTGGTTCTTGTGGTGACATTGTGGGACTTTGTTTAGTAGGGGAAAACTTGCTTATTTTAATGCTGGCTAGGCTTTTTAATTCTCTTAAATAAAACTGTTATTGATTCCTTTACCGTAGCTATTTCTGTTTACTGTATACTTGCTGAAAGAAACAAAATAGTGAGTGAACGCTATTGGGTAGATGCTCTGCTGAATTTCTTCTTTCTTAGCTCTGTAGATACCAATATCACAGACAGGGATTTTAGTGTTTCTTTTTCCTTTCAACTTCTGAGTGCCCATCGGAATAGTCATTGGTAAAGAATTAAAAACTTTGCAAGTGAGCCTATAGAAAATACTTTATTCATGGACCTATAATCTCTATAGGAGAAAAAAGAATGGACTGCTAGAGGCAAAAGTGCCAAAGGAGTGGCTGCTGGGCTGAGGCAAACACTGCCTAGAAAGTAGGAGATTAGAAACATGTAGGTGACAGACCTTCACCAGCAAGCTTTATTTCAGTTGTTCAAATCTAGTGAAAAAACAATAAAATTGGTGACAGCTGAGAAAATAGTGACCAATGTTCTGCTGTCAGAGATTTGGTGAAATATAAGTAATACTAAGAACCTGGGGACTGAATGTTATAAGAACTTCAGGATGCCCAAAGCAGTGTATCAGCAATGTGGTGAGTCTGAGGTCCTGCATTCCAGGGATGAATGCCCACTTCCCTGGGCCGCCTATTCCAGTGCTTCCAAATCACCCTTTCTGTAAAGATTTTTTTCCTAATATGCAACCTAAACCTCCATGGGTGCAACTTTAGGGTATTTTCTCTTGTTCTGATAAATGCAATCATCTAGACAAAACAGAGCATATCTGAGTAAAATGTAATACTTTGTGTTAGACTGACTTTTTCCTGGTTCATTCTGGCTATAATATTTGTAGACTGTACCAGGTGCAGGTGCCCAGATGCTGCAGGGGCCTCTGTGAGGAATGACTGGACACAGCCCATTCCAGCCAGCCCAAATGGCTCCACCACAGGCCATGACTGGGCCTTGCAGCCAAGGTGGTGGCACCTTGGGGAAAAGCTGGATAAGAAAGGGTTAAAATATGCCATGCAGGCAGGTTCCTGAAGGACTGCAGTCTGTGATGGAGCTGTGGAACAGTGTGAGAGGCAAGGGGGTAAGAGAGGAACTGCTGTGTACTCATTCCCTCTGCATTCCCCCTCCAGGAGAGGCAGTCTGGAGTGCTGGACTTCATGCAGTGCAGAAAAAAGGGGAGAGTACATGTGAAGTCTTTGTTTCTTGTAACCTGAATCTATTTCTAATTCTCTTTATGAGGACAAAAATTTCTACTCCTATTTTCTTGCCTTGCCTGACTGGAACACAGGTGTGAGTGAGAAGATGGATGAGTATTTGGCTATTGGGCACACTGGCCCACAAACTAACATTCAGAAGGGAAGGTCTGAGTATGCTGCATCAATCTAGGGTATACTTCTGTGTCATAATTTTTTATGGGGTTTGCTGCAAAGACAATGTACATATAATGTGTA
>PYHW01010717.1:1693704-1803207 GCA_013186435.1 Turdus rufiventris
ACCGGACTATAAGGCGCACTTCCGGGTTTGGGGAAAAATTTTAGTCAAAAGGGTGCGCCTTATAGTCGTGAAATTACTGTAATTTGGTCAGATTTGAAACACTTATATATCACCTATCGAATTAAATAGGATAAAATGTTGGAATTTTAGGTTCATGGAGAAATAATGTTGGTAGAGATCCAAGAACACTTGCATAATTCTGAAACTAGTCCAAAACAGGAAAGGTCTAAAGTTTTCCTAGAAGATGATTCCAGAAAAACCCTTTTTCTGACTATAATAAAAGTGGCTGGAGAACACAGTATTGCAGGTCAGTGCAGTTTATTTCCATGTAGGTAGATGAGTATAACTATAATATGTAAACAAGGTGGATGAATGTATTTGAGAAATAGGAATGAAAAATGAGAAACTGTCCTACCTGCATGATGTGGAGACAATGACATGAATTTAAACATATGTGGGTTTGGTCTCTCCACTGTCTCTTTGGAAGAGGTTTAAATACACATTGATATTGTGTTTTATTCAAGTAGAACCAAAACAGTAATCCAATAAGGGCAATTTAGATAAGAAAACCTAATCAGAACACAGTTTACTTGGTAAAGTAGTGATCTGACAAACACTCAATGGAAAAACAGCCCAAAGCATTAAGAAAAGTTTGAACGGGGTTTTAGTTGGTTAAATTTAAGGTTAAGATTTGCTGGTTAAATCTATATGACTTTCCTGATAAGTGACCACAAAAGTGTTTGTGACATGATGTGTTCTGCACTCCGTCCACCTCCTGGGCATTGCAAGCAGCTGAGGAAAACCTTGCCTGCGTATGCCTGGCAGCATATTAACCATACAGAGCTTTCCAGAGTCCTTAGGGAAATAGGCTTCTGCATGTTTTAGAGCATGGCCTTCTGCTTCGCCTAGGGCTTCATGTCTGGGGTTGCTACCTAGATAGATGGTGACTGTGGAATTGAGCAGATAGCTTCTTTCAAATGACAGCCTGCATGTGGGCACCAGATTTTCATCTGACCAGGCTAGACCTTGGAAGTTTGCAGCAGTTTTGAATAATAATCAGTACTGGACATGTGACACTGAAAGTTACAGACCTAAGATAGAGCATATTATGTTCTAATCACAGCCGTTTGTTTTACAGTTTTGACACTCAAGGCTCTGTAATGTTGTGCTTAGTGGCTATTCTAAAGTTATTTTGAGTTTCCTCCCCCTGAAAGATAACAATATTATTTTGGCCACATGATATACATATGCTGTAGGAGCTGTAGCAAAAGACATTAATGGATATTGGAAAAGCAGGGAAAATGGAAGATGGGATTCCAGGAGCTAGAAACAATATTCAATATAAAAATATTATTACTGTGGACTTGTGGCAATTTTGCCACCAGAGATGCATCTCTATGGTATGCTTCTAGAGCATATACTCAGTCTTCAAATTTCATGAGTCCTAAAATCCAGCAAATTTTTTATATTATCTCTGTCAGACCTCAGTGGTCTTTGAGGAAGAAAATTCTTTTTAGCACTGTAGCTCTTAGAAAAGGGATAAGGAAGAAATGTTCAAACACCTTTAAGTACCTGTCTCAAGAGGGTTGAGCTTAAACCATCATTTAATCTCTTCTATGCTGAGACTAGAGGTCTGAGCAAGAATTTTTGTTTAAAGCAAAATCAGTGAATTTGGGCATTTGCTTTCTTGGAGTACAAAATTAGTCTTTGCTTCCAATGATATTGTGGAAAATAACTCACCTATTTTAAGAGCAAAAATATACAGGATGATTGAAAATACAAGATTTAGTTGAAATAAAACCAATCTATTCCTGTATCAATAAAAGGAATAATTTAAAAGGCAGCATCTCAGGATTCAGGCACAAATGCAGTCTTTATAACCCTTGTCTTTGCTAACAAAGATTTCCTCTTCCCTTCTCATTCAAATATTATAGCTTTATGACTTACCACGTTCTTGTTTTTATATTAGTGACTTTCATAGTTGGACCCTGGAGACAGGTATTGTTGAACTAACCTGAGTCCCAAGAAGGTGGATTTTTATCTACAATTCTAACCAGAACCCAACTTCCTAGGGACAATTTCTATTTTTACGTTGCAACTTTTTTTTTTTCCCCGTCGAGGAATTTTTCCAGCTTTCATAAAGTAAAGGAATTTAGCCATTATTAAAACTCCTTCATATAGGCACGGCATCAGTATTAGTGTACTAAACCCCTTTGATATAATGGCAATAGATATGTAGATTTCCTGATCTGTACCTAAAGATCACAGACTGTGCAAATCTCTAGTACTTTGTGTCTGACGAGCTACTTGGGTGTGTTCTTTAATTACTCACAGAGAGGAGCATTAGCGGATAATGTCATACAGGGAAACAATTGACAATAATGATACAATAGTGGTTGGTGCTTGAGATGCTTTACAGCCCTTGTCTGATGGATGGCTCCTGACTCACTGAAAACCTGGCTGGTAAAAGTTCACACGTGGGAAGGCAGACAGCTCGCAGTGGAAGCAGCACAAAGGTGGCTCCACTGTCAGTATAGGTAAGACTAGGAAACATGAGAGTGTGCGCCACAGATGATTGCCAACAGCAGAATACGAAAGAGGCTAAAGATTAAAAGGCAGAAGAGACTGAGAGACTGGCAAGTCATGTAGGACATGCACTTGCTGAAGTGCTCCAAATCACAGTTTCCTCCCTGAC
Source organism: Turdus rufiventris (assembly GCA_013186435.1). NCBI lineage: Eukaryota > Metazoa > Chordata > Aves > Passeriformes > Turdidae > Turdus > Turdus rufiventris. The sequence continues at coordinate 1,696,400 of PYHW01010717.1, forward strand.
CATCTCTATGGCCAGGTCAGGTATTTATGGAAGATAATTTAAGGATGTGCATTAAGTTTGTCTCGTTTCTTCTATTTTGTGGGCATCAACTTCTAAAAACGTGGTTGTGGCTAAACAGATTTTAAATCCTTCTGGTGGCAGTGACAGTCTGCCTGCTACAGAAAAGGCATTTTAAAGCTCTGTTCACACTGTATGCATTGCAGGCATGCTGGAGTACAGAATGTCGTGCTTTGTGACCCCCTTAGTCTCTGTGAGAACATGGATACATGTGTGGTGCAGAACTGCCACAAAATAGTCGAACCAGCTGGACTGTCCTTGTAGTCCTCAGGCTCCTTTCTTCCTAACTTGTTTTTAATTTGAAGCTCTTGATGGCTCATTCACCCTCAGTGACCCTCAGAGACCAAAGTTGGAGTTGTCACAAAACCAGATCCTCCTCTGTAGAATTTTTAAAGCTCTGCAGAGCCTCTGCAGTGTGTTTGTGCTAGTGTGTGGACACATCCTCCCGTGCTGGCATGCAATGTGCTAGTAAATGAACATATGTTTTAACAAAAAAAATGAGAAAATGCGGTTTACTGTTAAGTGCAGCAGCCTCTGAATTGTCAAAGTTATTTCTTTGAAAATAATTTTTTAAATGGTCTGCTTCTATTTGAAAGAGAAAATGTGTAAAGCACATACTAGGAAATTCTAATTATAAGAGGTTATTATTGAGCTCTTTGTAATTGAAATATTGAGAACATATTTGGGAGGACTATTTCAGCGAATTTTAGTTAAGTAATGCTTAATATTTTGTTGCCCTTTTTTTTTTATTTTTTCCTGAAAGCTTTTCAGGCTTTCCTAGTGTGCTCTTTTCTTTGATCTTCTTTTGTAATAACATGGTAGTCTCACATTTCAATAGAAAAACTGGAACTAAAGTATGCATGAAAAAGTCCATAACAGCTCTCTTGCTGTTTATTTCAACAATCTTAATTAAAGAAAAACCTAATCCTACAACAGACTTGTGATTTGCCTTTTCTTTGAAGCACAATTAGTTTTCATTCATATCCCTTGATGTCAGTGAGGAGAAACTACTGGTGGGCGCATCAGTGCTGATGGGGTTCAATTAATTTTTTTTTTTTTTTTTTGCCTGAAACATATCTCACAATAAAACCACGCACACAACACACATGCACACACACACATAGGAAAGTAACCTTTGTATTCATGCTGCCTGCAAAGCCATGTCTAAGTCTCTTTTGGCTGTGAGCCAAAGTCTCTAAAAACCCATTAAGGCTATTACAGAAATTATTTCTCTTCCTTTGTAAGCTGGGTAAATTTCACAGTTATCATTGCAGAAGGAAATGAATTGGGAATATATCTGTCTGGGGATGGTTGTTCCTTCAGTGGGAATTAAGCCAACTCAATGTAGAGCAGCAGCTGTGTGTGTCAGTGCACGTACTTGCAGGATAGAGACAGTAGATGGCACTGTAATATAACTATTGTGCCAGAAATACCCGAAATTTTAAGTGCTGTCTGGTATTTGTGAATAAATTTATATCTTTGCAATTACAGTCTTTATTGGAAATCAGCTTTTGCTTTAAAATGATATGTAAACCAATATTTCCCATGAGGTGAGCTTTCCTGATGCAGGAGAAGTAAGCAATTCATTCCCAAAATGGTGCAGCAGCATCACGTATGGCATTGAATGGTGACCTTGTCGGATCATGCTAACAATATAAAAACATACAATACAAATTCAGGAGATTTACAAAGATGGAAGGATTTCGCATGTGTACTCTCTTACACTTCACAATATTTGCAGTTGGAGTTGCCAGTTCAGGGGAGGTTTTTGATCAGCGTGGAAGTTGGAAGCAGCAGAATTTCCTTTTGATTTGTGAGCTTAGGTAAGTACAACTTATACAGTCTTCCATTTCAAAGTGCACAGGGAATAGAATTGTTTTTATTTAAAAAAAAATTCTACTTTTCCAATTCTGTGAAACTTCAAGTTTCTGGAACTCACATATAAAACATATGGTGGAACAAGTAAAGCAATACAAGATAAACCTTTAACTTTGCAATTAGTCACACAAAACATTTCTATTTATTTACTGAAGCAAGTGAAATATGTTTCCCAATTTCTTGCTAATGCTTTGATTAGTGATTTGACAAAGGAACCATATTTCCTTCTCCACATCATATACTCTTTCTGAAAGGGTTTGTCTATTTCCTTTTACTTAACTGCTTGAAATCTTTATCTACTTTCTTCATCTCTTTGTCCTCCTAGTTGCTAGCAACTAGCAATGGTCCATACAGAAGTTTTTTGCTACTTCTTTTAGGTGCTGCAGATAACAAAATTTTGCTGACCATCTCAAATTTTATCCTGTGCTCCCACTGATTCTCTAAGTTTTTCAAACCTTAAGTATGACAATTTCTTAGAGGGACATCCATATTCTCCAAGCTTCTCTCACAGACCCTCAACTACAGGAGTCAAAGGAATAGAACAGAGGCACCTGAGCTCGAGTGAAACCCTCACAATTTTCATTTTAAAACATAATTGCACATGTGTCTTTCCAAAGAGTGGATACTGGTATGTGGAGTGGAGGCTGGTATGAAACTTCTCTTTTCTTCAAAAGGATAGATATAATAGTTGGAGGAAATGAAATTAAATGTGCGAGACACTTTATAAAAAAAAGTAGCCATAGGTATGACTTTTGCAATTGCCAAGGTAATCCTTGGTATGATATTTGCCCTGAATATCTTGTCCTTTTTGCTCTGCCTCTATTTTGTCTGAGCTTTTCCTTTTGTGTTTAGAGTTCACTATTGAAGGATTTAAAAAAATGTTTCTTATGCAATTCACATACCCTTTAAAACAGAACGTTTGATTATTTACACTTATTTTCTCTCAGTGTTTAATTGACCTGTTAAAGTGGAGCCAGTTTTTTTAACCTATGGATTTAAAAGGTGTAGTAAACCAGCAAAATTTTCCAAAGAACTAAGTGATCATGTCCAAATGGTATCTATCCAAGAGTTTTGAGGGTGCTTTAAGTATAACAGCTGAATTTCTAACAAAATGAACAAGTTGCTTAAAATGGGCTGACTGGTCAGATGATGATAGGTTAGAAATTCTGACCATATCTTTTAAAAAGGTTCCAGAGAAGCTCTGTGGGACTACATGCTGTTAAATCTTAGCTGGAGTAACTCTGAAATAGAAAGAAGAGTTGGAAGATAAACATAGCTAATCATATAATTCTGCAAAGCAAACTTTGTCTAGCTGCTGTCTTAAAATTCTTCGAGATTGTTAGTAAATGAATAGCTGGGATGTTAAGTGTATCTTTCACAAGATGTCTGACAGGGTGTCAGAAGAGATACTGTTCAACATTTCTAGCTCTTGAGGGTTTTTTCCTAAGGCCCATATTACCTGATTTTGTTTCTTTAAAATTCTTCATTACAGTAGTCAAGAAACGGGACGAGAAGTTTTCTAGAATCTCAGGAGTTAAAGTTCATGATCATGAATCAGGCTAGCTCAGAAATCGGACACCAATAGAAACAGAATTGTTATTATGTCTTAATATGTCATGATTTGTAAGTTATCATGTGATTTTGAGGCTAGTCATGCATGGTTTTTTGAAGGCTGTGGATTGATACTATCTCCTCTAAAAGAAAGCAAGTAGCTGTGAGGCAATGTAATATCATAGATCAAAAAGTAGCTGAGAGGCAGGAGACAAAGCGGGAACAAATGGTCCATTTTCATCATGGCAAAAGGTTAATAGCCACAAGTTTCTGTACTAGGTCTGCTGTTGTGTAATGTATTTATTAGTTATCTGGAAAGAGGAAGGAGAAATGAGGCAGCAACACCACGTTAGTGGTAGATAACCTCTTTGTAGGTTACTTGTTAATCAAGTCCAGAGAGGCCTTAAGGAATTTCATGGACTCAGATTTGGTAACTGTGGGGTACATTCCCCTTGAAGAAATACAGGAAAAAAATTAAAGTAATCACATACAAAGTAATTGTATCAGTCAGCAGTGAGGTAGTCTATAAAATTTATTGGGTATTGGAAAGTCCATCCAGGAAAAAATATTGCAGAATTGGATAGGCCCAGATAAAAGCAGACAGAAAGGCTAGTGACATAAATGTATCTGAAGTGATTGTTTACCTGAGGACTTAGAGGAGAGTGGAAGTGGTAAAGTGTGTGGTTGAAAGAGAAAAAAAGAAAAAACAGAGGCATGCAACAAAGAAGAAAGATCATGAGACTACAGTTTCTCCCATCTCTTAAGAATAAAGAAACCCTTCCCAAAAGGGTCCTATATAAACTGTAGACTCATTTACTCTGGATGAAGATGAAATCAAGAATTGTATAAGCATCAGAGAGGGAAGGGGCATTTGTATGGATAACAAGAATATCCAGAGTTATGATAGTAATGCTAAAAAAGAGTATTTGAAGGGATAAAAACCCTCATGCATCAGGATTTAAGTGAAACTATAACTAAAGGGATTAGGATGAGACCTTTGAGGGAGACAGATTATCCTGCATCTGTGGGGATCTTGTATCTCTCACCAAAGTATCTGTTGCTGGCTGCTGCTGGAGACACTGCATTAGGCCAGTGGGTGTCAAGTTTGGGGCAGAATGGCAAGTCCTGTGGTCAGATCTGGACTTAGCATTTGTTGCCTCTCTCTGGGTCTTATTTCCACTACAGTGGGCTCTGTCTTTTGTTTATTTGCCTCATGACTTTTTTCCAGGCCAGGCTGATGTTTCTGATGGTCTAATGTATGTTTGAAATCATTGCAATGATGAAGCTGTGTGAACTAATGGGTACCACACAACTTCTGAGAAACCACTAACATGGGTTCCAAACAGAGGGGAGTTCCTCAGTCATTTCCTCTATTTCTCCAGTTGTAAAATGTAAAACGTAGTTATCCAAGTGGTGTCTGTGTCCAGCCCAGGCACTTGAAGAATTTAGCTTTGAGTAGCTTCGTTTTAAAATTTCTTCTCAGCTTCTTAAAGTCAGACAAGTACAACTTCAGAACTCAGTATCAAGAGTGTGTTCTAAAAAACTACCCATCTATCTTCTTATTAATTAATTTGGTTGTTCTACCTATAGAATATTGTGTCAGAATTTTGTGTCTGTGGCCCTTATTCTATCATAAAATGAATTTAATTTTTATTGCTACTTCATTTACCAGCAATCCTTTATGTTTGCATCTTCTCTTTTTAAGAGTATTTTGCAATAATTCCTTATTAGTTTATTTTAATTGACCTTAAAGTTTAGTGTTTATTCCTAAATATTAGGACTCTTGTATTTCAAGGGCCTCAGTTGGCCCATGTGTCAGTAAGACTGGAGCATGATTTTGGCTGCAGAATCACAAGGAATTTTAGTAATTTTAGTAAAGAGTTAAACAGTGATTCAACCATTGTTTTGTGTCACACTTTTATTCAACCATATAGCAAAATAAGTTAGTATTGACCAAGTAAGTTTTCTGTTTCCTGGAATTCATGAGACTTTAGTGTGTTGATATCCAGTGCGTGATGTGAATTAATTATAAAAGTATCACACCTAGTACAGAAGGTAATTGTGCTAATTAGGCTTTTCATGAATGGCAGATAACTACACATAACTATAACATAAGATTCTCAGATACTGTAGCATTCTGTGTATTCTGAAGCATGTATCCATATCTAAACTGAGTCTTCAGTCTGCTTCATTTGCCCCATCTGCTTTACGATTTTATGGCTCAGAAACTCAGTATTAAACATTGTTAGCTTAGCCCTAATTTTAATTTTTTTTCCTCCCCAAAACCACAATGATTCTAGTTTAAACATAAATATGATGCCTTCTTTTAATTTTAATCAAAATGGTTAATGTCCATAATGTATTTTTATCAATTTGCCTAAGTGCTTTTACAAATGCTATTTGTGAATGAATTTGTATATTTACAAGCCTTATCTATTTTAGAGTGGCAGAATTGGTAAAATTGGAGTTAGTTTCACTTTTAAATCCATTTCAGCTCAGTGGTAAATTAAGGCATTACAGCTTGCCTGGCAAAAATTTCTGTCCCTTCACTGTTTCACTGGGGTGTATGACCTTTAAATGCTATTAAAACTGAGTTGAATACTCAGTTGTTGGTGGTAAGATTTTAGGGTTATGCAGACTGACTTGCAGCCTCTTCTGTAAGTATTATATTATTATATAATATTATTATATTCTGTAAGTATTATATTGTTTAAATAATCTTTGGAAACATTTCACTGATTTTGAGAAAGCCTGTTCTCTTCCTAAGTCTTTCAGCTGTTTGATGAAGCCAGATAACCTCTCAGTAGATTGTGTTGAAAACTGGAAGAATGATTTTACCAAATAGAAGCAATTTTTACCTTTAACATGATATAAGGTAGGGCAACATTTACCTGATTTTTTTCCCATTTGTAGAAAGCATTGCATACTGATGAAATAACCACATTAAAATGATGTGGGCCTAACATGTGGGCTTTTTTTCTCATCCCTATCATTCTCCTTGCATTATAATTGATAATATCTGTGGTTTAGTCTCTTCCTTTTACTAATCTGCAATTTCAGAACGTCTTGCAGTTTTTAGGAAGTTGAAGAATAACAGTTAAGAAAATGAGTAAAACTATCCTATTTTCTTAGTTTGGTGGTTTTTTTTTCCTTTATTTTATTTTGAATAGGAAAAAAAAAGAGCGTGGTACAAGAATGCCAAATTTTTTTTCTCTGGTCTGTGGCATAATTTTAATTTGAAGCTTTATTAACACCTAGTTTAATTTACTGTTTGAAAAGTTGAGACATTTCTTGCTCTTTTCTCGCTCTTGTCAGAATAACAACAACAAAAATATTAAACATTATTTCTGCAGAAAAGTTTTGGAGCCATCTCAACAGTCATCGGATGACAGATATTGTGCAGTAGATACAGGTATCCCATATTTCCCTTGAATATTCTCAGTGCTATGTGCATTCTCTCTTGTATCATCCATATGACAGAGAGTAAATCTCTCATGTAATTCCTGAAAAAATTTCTGCCCTAGCCGTGAAGTTATAATCATCTCACTGTGTAGCTCCTTGACTGCTAGCTGAAGTTCATAGTAACCCCTTCTCTAGAAGCAAATTAAAATCACTTTTCTTGCAACATCTTTTCTTAATTATCTTTATATATCATTGGAGTAATACCTAAACTGATATCTCTGAGAAGCAAAGAGAAAATAATATGGAACCACTTCCCAAAAACCAAAGGTTAGTTGGGGATTGACAGCTCTTTTGAACTTAAAATATGTGAGATGATGGAGATGTAGAAAGTGACATATGGGGTGTAGATGTTAAAATGTGTGTCTGACAGTAAACAGCAGTTAGCTACTGTTTAATGCTACTCATATCCTGGTTTGTAAAGATAGTGTTTGAAGGGGCCTGGAGTACCCTGTTATCATTGTCTTTGCTGGGACCATGTTCTGACTCGTGGATCAACCTTGTGATAAGAGGGACTGGCTTATTTTAATAAAGATGTATGTCTCTGTGTTCCCTCAGAGAGGCCAGGTCACCTGTCGGCTACAATAGCATCAGCTTCACTACCCACCAGCTTTGAGCATACTCCAGCAGCTTGGAAAAAGCACAGCTACTTGGGAAAAATGCAGGTCAAAAATGCCCCTCAAGATGCCAATTTAATAGTATTTCTTTTGGTAAACCCTTGTTTTGGATGCAACCTTCCAACAGCTCTGTGATCCTGGCCCTTGTGTAGTCCAGGAGCTCTGGGCACCCTGAAAGAACAGGAAGTCCTTTAACCTCACTTCATTGTTCACCCTGCAGTTATCATGCCTGGTTTGCCCATGCTGACAGATGATGTTTGCTGGCACATACAGTAGTCCTAACTACTGTTCTACAGTTCAGTCCTGTCCTCATTGCTCCCGGTGTAAGTGCCAGATTGTCTGTGTGCCACTTTGCTGTTTCTGCCTCAAGTTTCCTTCTGCTTATTTTTCTGGAAGTGGTGGAAAAAAATTCCTGTATTTCTGCTTTCCTCTTCCTTGGGATCCTATGTTATCCTGTCTGTGATTAATGAAAAGACTAATGACGTTTTCTATGTGTGTCCCTTTTAGTCAACATTATGTGTTTAGGTGGACAATAGTCTAGCTGAAGTTTTCCCATTTTGAAATAGCATTAATGACTCACAACACACACTTCTGTCTTCTGGTATTATTAAAAACTAAATTATGTTTAAATCATCATCAGAGCAAACCCAAGCTTTTTCTGTATGGGATGAACAGTCCAGCCTATCTCTGCTTCTCACCTTTCTCATCTGGGAGCCCCTGTTCATATTTCCTTGCTGTAAGGAGACAAACTGGCTACATCCCAGTAGATGAGATAGAGCTCTCCAAAGTCAACATGAAGATTTAACCTACGTGGAAAAAGTTCAAGCTAAGGGAACTTACATTTTAAATCTGGAGCTATGTTTACTGTGATGACCATGCTTAAATCATGTCATGGGACATGGCAAGGTTACTCATTGCTGGTATCAAATGAGTTGGCTGCAGATGACCCTGTCAGTAGGGCAAAACAGCTTACATAGTGAGGCATGCTAATTCTTCTCATATGTTTATGGAGCAGTGCTCCCTTTTATTGCACCAGATGCAAAGAAATTTGGAGCTTGTTCAATGCTCTCTAGCATGTTCCCAGTTATGCTGTGTAGAAATGCTTTTTATCACCTTAGAAATGTGAACCTTTTTAAGCCTGTCCTTTTTTCTATATAAATGTCTTTTCTGTTACTGTCTATTGCCCTTTCTGCTATGTGCAGAATTTCCCTGATATTCCTGTGAAGTGGAAAAGAACCTGTGATTTTTCTTGAGGAGTGGTGCTTCAATTATAAAATTATAAACTAAATGAGAGCCTTAATTATAATGGAAAACAGATTAGAATATTGTCATCTGCCTTGCTGGGGAGCCAAGGGAAGATTAAAAAGCCAGTGGCCTAAATTTATGTTATTTGTATTTCTGTGAGTCAAACCTCAATCATGTAAAAGAGCCAGTAGGCCTGTATTAATGGGAGAGGCCAAGAGAACTGAATCTCAAAGGGCTGTTGCCCTTAGGACATGGTACATTATGATAATATGATGAAGAATAATTACCAAATGTGAAATATATATTGTCAAACATGAGAGCAAGCTATTCCTAACTGAAAATGAGGATGTGAGAAAGATGGTGAATGCCAAACAGCCAGGGCTTGGTTTCTAAAGCCACGTACACTAAAGCTGGCTGTTGAGGCATTCAATTGTCCTTCAGTTCCTGCAGGCTGAGGTAGATCAGTAGGATGGAGTAAGCTTGTCTTGTTTGTGTTGAAGCCAGACCTTAACATATACTGCAGAAATCATCCTGATGATGACCATTATGATAAAGCCCACTGAATGGCAGTGACGACAAAAGTGTAGGGCTTCACCAAATGATATTAAAGGATGATGCGAAATTTGAATGGAAGAATTTACAGATGTGTGAGCTATTTATGTTTGTTATTTCTGACAAAATACATCAGTACTTCCTTTATCTTCTTTCTAAGTGTGGTGGGGTATTTTTCAACAGCTCTCTTTGTGGCTGTTGTGCACGATGTTTTCTGCATTAATACTGTGTTTGTCACATGGAGAGTGTGACACAGAACATCAGCAGTCCTCTGGCTGCTTCTCATTTCGTATTTGTATAGTGCCAGGCAGCAGTGTTGTATCCATGCCCTCCTTTCCCTGCCATTTGTCTTCAGGCAAACATGTTTGTACTCTTGGCTCTTCAGTCGTTAGAGTAACCATCTCCATGATGTGGTGTAAATGTTTGGCAGCACAGGACAACATTGCAAATTGTGACTTCAGTTTACAGCCTGTAAGTGCCCACCTGGGTGTAACCAGAAATACCTAGACAGTTGGACTGAATTCAATGACATTATTTTCATGTTTCAAGTTATGCATGAATTAAGTGTTTTCCTGGGCCAAACTTTTATTACAGATGCTTTTACAAATTCTGAGTGAAATCTGTCAATAAAAAAATCAGATAAGAGTATAACTCAAAATAGAAACAACTCCAGCTAATGAGGAAAAATGAATTTTTAATGAATTTGCTTTCTTGGGAGAAATTTAGCAACTGGATATAACCAACTATAGACCAAAACTGTTAGCAAATTTGTAACATGGGCTTTACTTTTTTTTGTCCAAATAACATACTTTTGAAATTAGTCTTCCCCTTGAGATACTCTCTGGTTTAGGTATTGTATTGTTGGTATTTTCACAGCTCTTAAGGCTGATAGCTGTGTGTCTCATTTTACATAATAACATACCTACACGCTACTAGTGCTTTGTAGGATGGAATTGTCAACCCATTGTAAAGATGGGGAGCTGGTGTTCAGGTTAGCTTGGTCAAGATCAAGTAGGGAATTTCTGAAGACAAGAATCCTGACTCTGCACTTCAGAATACCACTCAAAGCACTACTGTCTCTCCTTCATTGCCTATCAGGGCAATAAACATCAATAAATCACTGGAAAGAGCTTCTTTCTGTTGTTAAACTAAATAACTTCTTGTTGCTCCTTATGCAAATCTAGCATCTTAAACGTGTTTTGGCAAGTCATGAAGGAAGCAGTTTAATAGTTTGGGAATTGTACCCCTAAGAAAAATACACCAATACATATCAGTATTTGGAGAACGCTCATCTTTCATTGCCCAATTGCATGGATCACAGGCTAGACATGTAAAATAGAACAAAGTAAATGGGCACGTCTGAGAAATACTGCCCTTTTACAAGAAAAAGACAGAAATGTTTAGTGTGAATAAATACAAATAAGCCTTAAATTTGCACTTCATATTTTGTATACTATAAGCAAACCCAACAAACAAATGAGATTTTTAGATTGTGTCAAGTATATGTGTCTTTTGGCTCCACCCACTTTTATGTATTTCCTTTATAAACCATAACTATGTAACTTGCAGCTAAAAGATTAAATTGTAAACAGTAAAATATTTTTCCTCTGTTTCTCTGGAATTTTGTTATGGTTTAAAGATATGAGGGAGGGGTAAATCATTGCCTGGATCCAGTCTTCATTTACTTCACTTACAGATCAACTCCTAGTCATTTTTAGAGATGATATTGGTTTTGTTTTTCTTGAGTTGTTTGGGAAATAGAGCTTTTCTTTACAAACATTACCATACAGTTCTGAATAGAAACATCAGGACTCATGAAATTCTGTCCACAAACCTCTGTAAGGATGTGTGGTAAAGCAACAATTGTAGTATATGCTTTGGTCTGAAACCATGTCCCTCGCTCAGTTTGCCCTTAGGCCAATGTTAATTGCTGAAAAGCCAAATGGTATGAACAGGCTTTCAGAGTACAGAACTGCTGAAAAATAAATGCAGTAAGAAAACAAGATAAATACCCAATGCTAAGAAATGATGATTCTCTAGATTTCCTCAGTCAAGCAATATTTATCAGGTGCATTGATTTAACTAGCGGCTATTGGCAGTTACAAATGGATGATGACAGGAAACAAAAAACCACCTTCATTTGCCATAAGGGGGCTTTTCATTTTAATGTAATGCCTCTTGGAATTACCAGTGTCCCGACTACATTTCAAAGATTAATGAACATCATCCTGTCAGGTTTAATATATCATACTTCTCTAGTACACTTGGACAGGAGACTGTTCTCATAGATTCCCAGAGTTTTCAATGACACTTAGGTGATTTTTTTTAAAACATAAGTTCTGAAAGGAACTAAATATTTAGGGTTTTAAAAGAGAGCTTTCATTCCAATCTTCATACATAGTAAATACTATAAAATTTATTTATGTCTGTGGAAAGCAAAAGTGACTTAAAACATTGTGGATCATGCAGAAAGTTGCATATAGCGATGTGCTATTATCCTGGAAGTAGTACTATATCATGTAAATGTAAGGAAGCAAAAAAAAATTGCTCTTAGGCATAAGGAATCATGTAACAACATCATTTAGTCTCATGGGTCTCTTACAAAAGTGGGATTGAATCAGGAAAATGTGTTCTTAATTTTTTGTAATTTGAAGAATACAGTATAGTGGATTAAAAAATTAATAGCAAAGATGACATTAATAAACAAATCAAGTTGAAAAGTTAGTAATCCAAAGTTATAATGATTTAGGCTTAAATTTATTTTGTTTCAATGAGTTTACTTCATTAAGCTCAGAAAATACACAACCACAATTTTTTAATGTATAAACCACACTAAGCTATTATGATGAAATAACATTAAAGAAAAATTTTCTCTTTGTTAAAAAAAAACTTTGAATTGTAGTCTAGATGCCATTAACCATTACTTATTTTTCAACACATATGAAACAGATTCCAAAATCAGAAAAATAAAATAATATTATATATTGTATATTCGGTCCATTATTCTGTATATATTATACTCCATGAGCAAACTTTCTTCTTTTACACTAGGGAAAATCTTAATTTCTGAGGTAAAATGAGATTTTCCTGACTTGTTATGTATCATGGGCTTCATTCATAAATTGTTTTACCAGTGGAGTACCTCACAGTGTAATTTGATCTTAGAAAAACATTTTCCAGTGGATGGATAACTTTCTGAAATTATTGTAATAAATATAAAATTGATTATGTTATATACGTGTTAATTTAATTCATGTGTGATTTATCTATTTCATATAGAATATTCCATTAGCTACCTGTAATCCGTAAACAAAGTAACCTATGAAAAACAGGAAAACGTGCTATTTCTCATTAAAACTAGTTTTCACATCAATGTTAAGATCTTCTATCAGGGTGAATTTTCATGTTAAAGATACACAGAGCACTTTTGATGCTGCCTCCTTTTGATTTGCATAAATACATTCCTACTGATCTTTTAAAATTCTTAGAGAAAATCTTTACAAATTCCTGAAGATAGAACAGTGCATATGGGTAAGGGCAGCAAAGGAAACTACATACATAGTTCTAAGTAAAATGAAACACCAGCTAATACCAATGACTGTGGTGAAATATTTGTCTTTAGGTTCTTAGATTAAGGTCAGATATTTTATTAAAAACAGTTTCCATCTAACCACAATTTCCTAGTCTTGCCTCAGAAATAATTCTGTGACATTTTACAGCTTCTCTTACGCAGGAAGTTGAAATACAGGATCATTGTGACTCCTGTTCTTAAATCTATGAACAATTCCTTTCTTCAATTATCAGAATATAAATGTCCAGATAAACTAAAAGTTTTAATTAGCCTCTCTGCTTTTTTATGGTAGTCTTAGGGCAGCTGCAAAATAGTGACATACTTGGGCTGATTTTTTAATTTTGGCATCTAAAATTTTTGTGCAAAGTAAGTCAGAAAACCTCTTTATGGGCAGGAAATATTTTTCTATTTTTAAGAGCAAATGTGGTGAGTTTGTTTTTGTTATAACTCATATTATCATAAGTAAACAAAAATGTTCTGTGATCAGAACATTAATGCAGCTGAAACTAAACAGTCTGCTGTTTTTCACTTCAAAACTCTTAAATCTCAATTTTGCTCTAGACTTCTGAAATTACTAAGGAAATGCGACCATTAACAAAAATGCCTGATAAAGAATTCTCAGCTTGAACAAGGTGTTTTGTGAGCTGTATGAGAAACAAACTTTGTGAACTTTGGCTACAACACCTTGGCTTAAATAAGCAGCAATGCAAAGTGAAGTAAGACTGAACAGAGCTGTGCAGTGTGGGAAGAACATAGCACTGCTCAGCTTTTTGGATGGAAAATCAGTTGGTCATTATTCCTTTTTACATTCACTGATTTTTAAGAAGATTTCTTAGAATTTTCATGTTGAATTCCACTTCCACAATAGCTGTTGGAAATGTAATGGGTTGAATGGATAAGAAAGAGGAATTTGATAGTGCCTACTCATATATCTGATTTCTTTAGATTAGGGAAATTCCTAATGCATCAAATTCGTTTTCATTTCTGCAGTAAATTTTGAAAAACAGTCCACACCTTCGTAGTAGGACGGTTTTTAGCTAGATGTATTGTGATATCTGGGATCGTTTTTTGGGTGTCTCAGAATCTTCATAAATTCCTGGAAATAGCTCTAAAATATGATTTATTGCTTCTTCTATGTAAGGCTTGCTTTGCAGGCTGGAAATATCCATTATTTATTTCATTCCACAGTTGTTCAGGAGATTTCCCCCAGTCACCTCAGGCCTTCATCCTTAGCCATACCTCATTCACCTTTGGTCTGCACATGTAGTGTTATTAGCTGTGATATCAGCGAGGAGCCCCTTTCCTATGCTGCGATGCTGTGGTGTTTCTCGGGCTTGTGTTACTTATCATCCCAGCTGCAGAAATCTCTGCATGCTGTGACTGGGTAATATTGCCTCCGGGAGGTTTAAGTCCTGCTCTCAGTCCTTCCTCACTTTTCCTTCATTTGCCACAGGCAAATCTTGATCTGATCTCTCTGAGGTGTAAAAAAGGGGTTAAACTTTAGATGTCTATTGACTCATAAACATAATGAAACAGACGAGGCAATTGAGTCTTACACTTGTTCCACCATTTCCTTCTCTCATGCTAGAAAGTATTTGTTCCTTTTGCCCAGAAAACTCCTAAATTTTTAAAAATCTGCTTTGTAGGTAAGTGACTGTTTCTAAATTTTGTGCCTTGAGATAATGTGCTGTAAATTCTTCTGATGTCTTATTGAGCTTAAGTCATTATTGTCGACCTTCTCAGTGGTGTGCTGAGATGCTGAAAACCTAATTTTGTCAAACGAATTTTGTCAGATTTTATTAAAGAAAAAAATCTTGGAAAAATATTAGACTACAACTCTGTTTTGTTTCCTGGACAGATTCTGAAGCTGTCATTCTTTGAGATTTCAAATTTGGCCTACAGTAAAACCTTCTGTAGTTTTACGTATGACTTTTTAAAGATGAGAGATTTTTTAGAATGCCGGTAGAACCAATAGAGCGGCTATTTTCAAATCTTTTTCTTGATATTGCCGTACTCAGCTGTGGTAATATAAATTACCTATTTGGCTTGTGTGTTTGTTTGAACAATTTCAGTCTGTCTATGCCACTAAAGTGTTTAGAACAAAGATTTTCACTGGAAGATCCATGGAAGGCATGATGGGAAGAAAGAGGCAACCAGCCCAAGCTGAAACATGAGAGAGTCCAAGCATGTGTAAGGACAATTTTTTTTCCCATTAGTTCAGTCAAGCATTGGAACAAGTTGCTTGGGGAGGGTGGGCAAACTCTATCCTTGGCATTTCCGAAATTCAACTTTATAAAGTCCTGAGTAACCTATTCTGACCTTAGAGCTGACCCTGCTTTGAGCAGAAGATTGATCTGTAGAACATCTTAAGTTCCTTTTGGATATTGGATAAGCAGATTTTCAGTCTATTTATACATATATTTCTTACTGAAGAAGGAATTTTTAAAAGTTCCTTTAGTTTCCACTTTAAGGTTACATCATCTACTTGCTAATTTAAATATTTAACTTACTTTCTTAGAATTTCTATAGTTCTGAAAAAATACTAAGCCAAATACCTTTTCCTTTGAACTCCTTTTACACAGAAAGCTGTATTAAAAACCAAACCAGAGCCACACATATCAGGAAATACTTTGTTTAGGGTCCTGGCCCCTATAAACCAAACAAAATGTTCCCAGATTTAGCTCAGAATAGACAAGAATATTTTTATGCAAGCTCAGACTCGGCAGTAAATAATCTGTGTTGAATGGTTAAGTCTATCAATTGCTTATATCGATACTGTGTACATTGTTGTGAACCTAATATTAATAGTGATTGCAGTGAATACACATGTGTATATGTAAGTATCCCTAATTAATTTAGAATATATGACTATATCACTGCAGTAAGGTGGTGCATTTGGTTAGTATATGATTGTTCAGTGAGCAGCCTCATTTGCTCATGGAATTGACATTGTAGCATTCTGCTTTCAAATGCGTTATCCATCCTGAGCAGAACACAAACAACGTAAAAACCTAAGAAAATGATTCTTCCCTGAAAGATAATGCCACATAATTGAGTCTCTGTATAGGTTGTTTGGAGACAGTAAGAAAGAAATGTAAAACAGGATCCCTGAAACTGGTACAGCTTGTAAAATCTTGTTAAGCCATGTTAAAAAAAATACATTAATGCTCCCATTAGAAGCTGCAGTTTATTTATTGCATCCTATTCTTCAGCTCTGTCAGACATAGGCTCTTTTTTAGTCTTCAATCCGTCCTTCCCCCTCCCCTTTGAATGTGCACTCATTGAACTCTTGGCAATTAGTGTAATTGAAATTTATTGACAATGCGGCCGTCTGCTGAAGCTTCATTGTTCCGAGTGCTTAGTGCACAGTGCTATTGAGCAATGCCATGGCAGTGTCAGACAGCTCATACCTTGCTCAATTATATCAATGGACCAGTGACTGCCAAAGGTTCCTTTGGGGGTACGAATGTTACTTAGTGATAAGAGCCTTTCGAAACAGAATCCCTGGGCCCCATCTCTAGTGGGAGATGGAAATGAAATATGTATTTCTCTGCTGTGGAAAATTAATGTAATTGGCTCCCTTAAAAAGCTTTGACAAGTTGACCTGTTTGAAATCTGAGGAGGGCTTATACTGCAGTATCATATTATCTCCAACATAAAACCCCTCCTTTGGTGGCAGTGACAGTGGGATAAAATGGAATTTGGATAGTAATATTAAACTTCAGCTCTATTGAAGATGTTCATATGTTTTTTCATTTATAGCTGCAAGATGGGGTCTTACAGAAATCTTACCTTTTTTTGTATCGCCATCTAATCTTTTTGTTTTGTTTTGATTTATACTAGTGCTGGAGGAAAAACAGTGTGTGAGTAAAATCTCTCTACTGAGGTTTTCTTCTAAAATGTCTATTGATGGAAATTTAAATAATATGTCAAAAGAGAATATTTGATTCAGGCTAATTCTGAAATCAGATTTAAGCTAATAGAAAAAAAAATCAAGATATTCCTTTCATGCATAAAGGTTTATACACAAAAAATAAATAAGAGGTTTGCTCAGGAGTCAAAGAACAAAACTGAATATCCAAACAGGCATTTTATCTTGTGTTTGAATACAGATGCATAGAGCAGTTTTGTCTTTTATTGGAATTAAATTATCATAATAGAACAGGAGACATTTGCAATGGACTACATTCTGCTCAGGCTTAAGCATCATGCATTTCTGTTAAATTCACTGTAAAAGTGTGTTTGAAAATTAGTCAAAGTTCAAATAATTGGTTTTTTTTTTTTTTTTAATTATTTTTCCAGATGATGTAATGACTTGACATTCTATTTAAAAGAATATTAAAAGAAAGAAGTTTGAAATGGAAATCTCCATATAAGTACAACATTTTATTAAATAATTATTTATTTTCCTTCTTTTCAAAACCAGAGCAAAATCTGGTTTTGGTAAGAGATGAGAGAGTAATTATTCACATTGTAAATTTTTGCATTACAGTTTTCTTTATCCTTCAGCACACAGATGAAGATCTCTTATTCATGAGAGCTCAGGGTATATAGAATTCTGGTTCTCATATGTGGGGTTTTTGGGCTGTAAAATCCTCTTTTGTCACCTAAAAAGATTCTCCAGTAATGATTAGAGGCACTTCTGGAAGACTCAAGCACCTGAAACAGCTGAGTCTTGGGTGAGAAAAATGTAAGACAGAAGGAAGTTAGTAATTTAATTTGGATAAAGAAGGACTGCAGCAGAGATAATGTGATAAATTTTTATTGCTCTTTAAAAAAGAAGAAAAAACACCCCAAGAAGGAAAAATCAGATTAAAAATAAAGAGATTGAACAAGTCTCCTTTGATTTTGTGGAGACAGAACTTGGTGCTTACTTTGTGATTTGAAATGTTTCATCTGAGTATATCCCTGTGTCTTTGCTCATCATTGCTTTCTGCATTGGAAGAGCACCTTTCCTGATTTCAGTTTGGATACTGTCAAAATTTATTGAGGGTATCTTTCAAGATGTACTGTTAAATCAGGATTAAAACCTCTATCTAGAATTTGGTCTCAGACTTAGGATAATTCTACTTTTCTTCCAAAATTACTATTTCTCACATTGCAGCTCTTCAGAAACTAGGAAAAGTTGAACTCCTTTGATATGTTTCTTCTAGTTTTAAAAGCTTTAGAAAGAGCTCTAGAGATAAGTAACAAAATTTATCCCACCAGATAAAAAATATTTCAACATACTTCAACAGTGGCCAGAGTCAGACAATACTTTAGTCAGTCCATACTTCAATATTGTCCAGAGTCAATTATCTCTGATTTCTGGGAAAAAAAATTATGGGGAGGGAATGCAAGAGTTTAAGAATTAATGCATTAATATTTGAATGTGGATACTTTAAGTGAATTTGTTTAAATAAGGAAATGATATTTTAAAATTATTATTATTTAGTACTACCAGTATTATTAGGATTTAGCATTATCACAGAATACATTTGTATTTGTTAAGTGGAAATCTACCTTGATAAACTAGAGTTTTGTATGGAGTGTATCTTACACTGAGTGATTTCTTTATGTAGCTATCACCCCTTGATTGCTGGATGGTAAACTAGTTCGTAAAAGACTAATTCTTTATATCTCAGACAAAGAAGACACAATCAAAGCTCAATCATCAAACCCATCCTACAGATCTTCCAACTGTGATCATCTTTCTTCTGTTTCTCTGGAAGAGAATTGCAGAAGATAAATATATATAATACTGGATTATTTATATAACTTTAAATAATTTCCTTTAATCGCATTAAACTTCAGTGAATGTTGTACATGTGATGAATTTAAAGCTTTCATCCTAACTTCATAAAAGTTCTTTCAGAGCCTGTACTAGGGAATGATCATTCTGAATTGCTACTAACTAATGAAGGCATGCAATTATTTTAAATGTTCCTCCAAGGGATTCTCTTGGTAAAGTATTTTAAATTCATATATAAAAAATTAATGACAGTGTGATTTTAACTTCCTCTGCATCTAGGCTGACTGCAATCATTACATAGAGAAAATTATTCTAATGTCTTTATTAAAAGTATAGCATTGAGCTGCATACTTCTTTGTGCATCATTAATTTCTCCTCTGGACTTCATAATATTGCCAGACAGTGAAATACACTTTACCTAATATTTGTTTAAATAGTCTTTATTTTGTTTTAGGAACATAAAATACTGCTTTCCTTTCATGCATTCTGCATACTGGTAGATTATGCAACTTGCTAGCATCTTTAGGGGATAACTATGGTCTGAAACAATATATAGTAGGCCTAAATGTACTTTAAAGTACTATTATTTTTTTTAAGTCCCTCACTGCTGAAGACAAATTATTTTAGGCATTTTGTGGATAAATTAAAATTATCACAGCATTATCAGCTCAAGAAATGGGTAGGTCGGGGGTGGGGAGAAGAAGCAGAGAGAAAGATGAAACTAAATATGAAAGTCTTGTACATGAGTACATGTACATCTGGAGGAAAAAAGGATCCCCATAGCTCTAAACCTGGTTACATCTGTTCTAAAACCTCATAAATTTCTGCTTAGCAGTCCAGCTGGGCAGAATCTTAAAAGAACATCAAATAGATACTCATCTTGATAAAACAATTATGTTGTCAGTTCCCTTGATCAGCACAAGCTTGACAAAGCATGCTCCAAACTTGTAATTTTAGCCTAGAGCTCACAAAACTTGAAGAGGTGATCTATGGAAAGGAATGAATTATCTGAAGATATGGGTTTTCATGAATCATTCCTTAAGCACCAAATCTTGGCCTGCAGTTATTTGAAAGTTGGGCGGTACCAGCCCTGGGGTGGAGAGGGAGAATAATATTTAGGCAGTGAATATATTTTTGCTCCCAGCTGACAGCTCCATACCATAACTGTCAGCCGTGACATCTATCTTAAGAGCATAGCACTTTTCAAGTTCTTTTGTGTCTGTCATTCAACTATGGACATGCTGTGTGAAATCGTGGCCTGGCAGACAAAACTCTTGCTGACTGCCTGGATTTCATGCCCTCCATGTGGAGTGGGGGAGAGGCTCTTTCTGCCATGTGTATTATTTTCTGCAAGAAATTGCACCCAGGCCTGAAAGGCTGGTGTCTAGAACCAACATGAAAAGGGACATGAGTGAAGCAGTTGCACAAAGTAAAGAGAAGAAGAAAATTTTGTTTGAATCTCTGCTTTTGTGCTTGGGCTGGGGCTGGGATAGGAAACTGTGTAGTGCTCAGTGAAAGAGAAAGGAAAATTATAGGAAACACTGTGCATGAGGTGTGTGTAACACAGCAAGAATTTGGGAGAAGTATCCACATACTTACATATTGCATCTCAAAATATGACAGTTTTAATTATGGACATTCTGTTATATTCTTTTTCTTATGTTCCTCTTGGAAATAGAAAATAAATTCCTATCAGATTTCAAATCTAAAAAAAAGCCAGTGTTGTTAAAATTCCATTTTCTAAGCTGGCATAATTGAAAAATAATTTTCTAATTTTTACTTAAGTCTTATTTAAAGATAATGAAGATGAAATATTTATAGAGCCAATGCAGTATGTTGTGGATTTTGAGACCCATAATGTGGTGTTGAACCAACGAAAGATGGCAACTTGACAGAGGTACATGTATTAGATTGGAGCAGTGCTGAGTGTTTTCCTTGAAGTTTTGCTAGTTCATTGCCTGGTGCTTTTTAATTCGTGCTCACACATAAATTTGACACATTGAAGTATTGAGTATTCAGCATTAGGTTTCTGATAGAGTAAATGCAGTCCCTTGGCTGTCCAAGAGTATAAGTGGTTTGAAACATGATCACAATGCCTGAGAGAAATCCTTCTAATAGGCACTAGAGAGAGTCGACATTTTTAAAGGATAAAAGCATATGGTAGTCATACAAGAAGGTGCTCCTCTGAGACAGAATTAACATGAGATATTGATAGTAGTTCTTTCAGATTAACATGTTGCATAGTCATTACTAGTTTCATTCGCATTTACTTAATGCATTTCTTCCCAGGTACATACTCAGTAGGGACTGTCTTCTAACAAACATAGTGATGTGTGCTGTTAGAAATGTTATATATCTATATATAGATATGTATGTATCTGAAAAACATGCTGGAAGGGCTGGAATACCATTGGCTGAAATGAAAGGGCAGAAAGAACCTGTTGAAAGATTAAAAAAGGGTTCTTTGCTAAGGCATATTGAAAAGCCTACAGTAAGCCAGCATAGATTTGTAAGAGATCTTATCTTTTGGCCTCCCATCATTGGAGGAACTTTTGCATGTTTGCCTGTGCCTTTGCAAGCTCCCTTAGAGCATGCCTCTAGAGTCCTCTTTGGCAGTGGAAAATGAGAGATACAAGAAACATCTTGCAATTTTTACAACAAAATAAATGATTTGTTTAGTAAAAGGTTAGTAGCATTTGTTAAGCAATGAATTTTGCCTTCATGCAGGTACTTAAGAAATATTTAATTCGTCTCAAAAACAGCCTGATGGCTTTATGGCAAAAATTGAAATGGAAAAGATGTGTGCAGACGAGTTTAAACAATGTATTGGTATAGAGATAAAAATACTACTTTAATGCTAGGCATTATTTCAGGTTTATCAAAATATCGTTACCTTTTAGTAACTACCTACTTAAAAAAAAAAAAGTCCAAGAACCTCAAAAAAAGTGTACTATATCTAGTGGGCTAATTTTAAAATTATTCTATAACCTTCTGCTAGTGAGAAGGGTTTATTTGTTTATTTTTTGCCTCTTGCTACAGATCCTTTGGAGGTCTCTTGTGGGTTTGCTCACCTACCCTATTTTGGACAATTGGTCTTAAAACCCTGCTAGCATAGAATCCTTAACTTTGTTTGTTTACACAGGACAAAAGGAACAGGAATTGCTTTCCTGACAGGGAGTATTATGCATTGTATGGAGTAATGTGCATGGACTGGCAATATTAATAAATGGAAAAGCAAAGAAACAAGCAACCCCTCCAAATATTCATAATTCCTCCTAAAACTAAGCCAGAAAAAACAAGCCTCAAATCAGCCAAATAAAAGAATAATAATTTTTTAAAAAGGCAAAAAAGTTACCACAAAAAGTGATTGCATGTTTCCTTTTTAGGATGTGCAAGGATATCCTATTTTGTAATAACTGAAATTTTGGTCAATCACCCTCTGTGCTAAGCCAGTTCATTGTGAAAAGCAAATCTAGTGGTATTTATTTTTTCTTATGAGTTCTTGTCTTTTGTTTAGCTAACTGGAATAGACTCTGAAATAGCTTTCTTTCCTATTTTTGTGCTGAGAATGAGAAAACTGTTCAGGTTTGCCAGACAACTGCATCATCACTTTCTCTGTAACTTTGTGCCATAATTTGAAGAATCTGCAGGGTGTGTTTCTTGCCATAAAGAAACTCAGCATTTCTTTAGTGTGTATTTACTATTATGGAGGTGTTGGCAGCATAAGAAATATCGTATGTTTTCTAATATATCAGGCAACTAATGTTGTTTGTTTGTTTGTTTGTTTGTTTGTTTGTTTTTCCAGGAGGGTGGATTTTGTTGGGGAAGTCAGAGAAAAATGTTAAGGGATTAGTCTTGATTTGTAAATTACATCCACTTAGAAAGGTTTTATGTAGTCCTACTCTCACTAAAGTAAGCCACAATGATGATTGCTTTGAGGGGAAGAGAAATAGGCCTTTATATTTTCAGTGTTTTCAGAGTCACTAGAGAAACAGCAGTAGTTTTTAAAGAGGCGGGTGAATTTAGAAATCCCAAAGAGAATATTTATAGACATTTCTTAGTGTACAAGCTTTTTATATGAATTAGTATAAATAGTACTGGCTTGCTGAGACATGAATTACACTAAATTTACTGATTTTATATGTAAGCAGTCTCAGTTATGTAGGAAAACAAATGCATATCAATGTGACTAACCTACTCTGAAATTTTTCCATGTGATTCTATAGGAACTATAAATACAAAGGAGAATGACATTAACCTGATTTTTTTTAATACCAAAGAGAGCAAGGGGGAAAATGTCATAAAATCAGATTTTGTATGACTGTCACAACTTGTCACCTACGTAATTTATGCTGTAAAAATATGAATAGAGTAGGATGCTATACATGATTTATAAAGATATAAATAGTAAACAGTGCTTGAAATGTATATATTTTTTATTGCTAGCTATTCTCTAACCCCATTGTGTAATGCTGAGAATTGAACTTGTTTCAAAATTTTTAACTTTTTTTCTTCAGCAAATCAGTCACATTGGACAGGGGCACGCTGAACTGGCAGGCAATTGTGAGACCAGCTAGATTTCTGTAATTTAACCATCAGGATAAATTGAAGAATCATGCAAATATAGCCTCAGACTATTAATAGGTGGCATTGTTGTAATATTTTAAACCATAAAAATTATAGAAAATGTAGGGGCTTTTTGACAGGTGATATTTTGTCTATGTTGAAGAACTCTCTGGATGTACTTTCAAACAGTTCGAATTTCCTAAATCTTGAGAGGAAATAGAAAAACATGTGCTTTGAGGGTGAGAGGTTGGAAGAAGAAAACTACCATAATTTTTAGGGGCTACAAAGCTTTGTTTGCTACCTATAAAGGTCATCAGTGAGCTGTGAGTGTACTTTTTTTGGTTATTAATTGAGAATATATTGGTATTTATAATGTGAGATTGGGTCTCTGCAGACTGATATACAGCTACTGATACAGTATTGATCATGGGCTCTTTCATAGCAGAGATATGTAGCATGTCAGTAAGTAAAGTTCATTCACTGTGGTTCCCATGTGAGTCTCATTACTGATTTCATTTGCCCAACCCTTAAATTGCTTTGTTAGGCATTAAGAGCAGACCTTGCTCTTAGACATAGGGTCATTTTACTATCTTTACTTAACCAGACTTTCCATGCTGTGCCCCAAGCCAGCCTGACTTTTATTATTATTATTATTATTAGTTATTTATTTTTATTATTATTTTGGAGTAGGTTTCTTGAGCTAGGGTATCAAATGTTGTATTTCTTGGGGAATATTTTAATGTCACATTATTTCCATCTCTGGGTAATCATCTGTCACTTTAAATACCAGTGTCAAGTAAAGAATCCTAGTCCCTGAGGCCAAAAAGCTCATGCTTTTCTCCACTATAAATTAGGGCACATTAGGACTCACCTTTCTTACAGTTTGCATTTTATCCCATTCTTGCTGCTGATGACCACCTGAACAGAAGGTCTTCCTTGAGACAGCTAATATTTAGTTGTTGTCTAATTTTGGGAGGAGGCAAAGGGGGCTTGGATGGTGCAGTATAATTTGGAAGATGTGTTAAGAAAACCTCCTCTTATTTGTCTCACTGCTGCTTCTAAAGCCTAGAACTGCTGCATTACTACATTCTCAATTGCTTGTTGCTTTCTAAGGAACTTCCTTTCTGATGTAGCTGGAATTATTGCCAGATGTCAGGAGAGGGGTGATACTACTAAGGGATTGCTCACCTCAGTAGAGGACAGTTGCAGTATGAGGGGGGGATCCCAAGGGCTCTCTTTTCAGACATCTCTGTCATTTACATATTTCATATTGAGAAACCATTCAAGAGTCACTGTGAAGACAAGCTGGAGCTGTTACTGGATAATCAGTGTCAGGGTTGGTTGGATATTGCAAATTAGTGGAGGTACTAAAATTTTGTCAAGTGTGTAGGCAGTGAACCTTGTAAACTTGCTCAAAGCTGCTTATAAAGGAGACATTTTTTGCCACGTGAGAACAAATCTGTGTTGGCAAAATTCAGATGGGCTGAAGACAAGAATTTACATGGCTGTATAGAATCCTAGGATCATCAAGATTAGAAAATATCTCTAAAATTATCAAGTCCAACCATCATCATCATGTTCACAACTAAAACGTTCTCTATACCCACATGTATTCTGAATACACCCAAGGATTGGGACTCCAACACTTCTCTGGGTAGCCTCTTTCAATTCTTGAATACCACTTTCCATGGAGAATTTTTTCCTAATCCAGTCTAAACCTCTCCTGGCACAACCAGGGCTATTTCCTCTCATCCTGTTACCTGTGAGAAGAGACTGACACCCATCTGGCTACACCCTGGAAAGACCCCTCATCTGCCTGCCTGACACCTCCAGTTCCTCAGCTTTTGTGGAAGGGATAGGCAGTGCAGGTCATTGCACAAAGCAAATACAGGTCATTTTTTCTTTTTTTCCTGTTAGTACCAAGCCAAGTGTGGGGAGGAAAAATGCATAATGGAGAACCCTGGAAAATGCAGGAGTGGTGAATAGAGGGGTGCAAAGCCATTAGGAACTGTGAAGGTTGTATTAATTATAAATCTTTGATGTGCGGATGAAGAGCCAAGAAGCTTCATGCAGGTAGTAATTAGTTAATTAGTTTAGATTTGATAAGAAGTTGTAAGTTCTATACAACATGCTAGTCAGCAGGAGCTTCTAAAGCAGGGGCCAGGTTTATCTTTTTATGTCAGAGCTGGCACAGTGAGTTGCACATGCCTTCCTTAATGGGAGGTCAGAAGACTTGCCAAATGTGTAATAGAAATACAGGTTTTTTCAGTGGTATTTTGGCATCAAGGCCATTTTTTTTTCTATTTGTTTTTGACTCACCTAAATGCTTAAGACTGCTAAGAGCAGTATCAAAAGAGAAATATTAAGGCCTCAAAATTTAAGAGGTCTCCTCACATCTTAAGGCGAGCCAAAGCAATACCCCATTATGCAAAATATATTCTGTAGCTAAACATCTCATTTTATGCAATAACAGACAGGAATTAAGTACAATTGGAAGCACTGGAACATGGAATAAAACATCTGGTTGTTTTTTCAGGTTTCCAGCAGTTCAGGTGTAGTGTGGATTATGTTTTGTGGCCAGGGTTCTTCCTTTTAGGATATGGAGAGAGGTCTCCTTTACTGCATTTTTCTGGTTGGATATTTAAAGTACTAACATTGGTTTTAGGCTTTGTGGCATACCTCTGTCCTGAAGCAAAATGAACTGTTGTAATAAATATCACTGAGAGCTTTACAGTAGACTAAGTCAAACAACTGGTTATGAGGAATCTTAAGAGCTGAATGCATTCCTGCTCATTTCCCTGCTTTGCTTTTTGGCTGCTCTGTAGAAAGAATAATGCTGTGTCTGGAGTTCCTGGAAAGCTGACTATGTATAAGCAGAGGATGTGATGTAAAGATCAACACTGTTGCAGTAAATGATTTATGCTATTAGCCAAAGTTATTTGTTGGTGTTTAAGAGGAATTTTGCATCAGAGCATTAAGAGCAAAGGCTACTTCTGTGGTAACTGAATACACAGTACATTATTTAACCCACCCTCCTACACAATAGCAACATACTGCATGAAGAAGTTTATTGTTGCATGAATATGCTAATGTGTTTGTCTTGAAGTGCCACAATTTTCTCAGCATGGTGCTGAATCTATAGCATCTTTCTTTCATACTGTCTATACCCGATCTGTGACTTTTCCATGGAACTTCTTACAGGTCTCCACCTCAGACATCCAGGGCTTTCAATAATGCTGCCAGAAGGCAAGACAAACAGGGAGATAGCGTACTTTTGTTTTCTCCAATTTCTGAGGTCTTGATATATGTACTTTCAAAAGTATTGCTGGTGTTGAAGACAAGTTGTCCAAGTGGCCATTTGTTAGCTCTTCTTCTTCTGATGTTTCCAACTAATTGGAAGGGATTGATCAAAATGTCTCTTTCAGGTCAATCATGAATTTATTTTCTGACTGCTCAAACCACTGAGGCACTGTTCAAATCTTAGAACCACCATCTAAAAATGTATTAACATGTCAGAGATGCATATTGGAGGCAGTATTGGAAGCACTGTAGCTATGGTGAGGAGGTCCTGGATCAGTATGGTTTTGATCCCATAGAGACAAGTTTTTTCCCAAGTGCTTTCTCCACTGATGGAGAAGTTTTGGTTTGCATAGTAAGGAAGACAATTTCAGGTTAGCTGATAAACAAGAATTTAGTACCTGAATCCAAGTTTTTAGCTGTCAGACAGATTGGTTCATTGGTCCATGATTTACCTGGACAGCCCAGCTGGCTGAGGTGCAAACTTGCCTCCAGCTAGGCATGGTGTGTCCCTAAAGGCAAGTTCAAGTCTGCTGTGTTTACAATATAAGGACAGAAGGCACTATACATGCAAATGACAAGGACTGTACTTTTGTGCATTGCTTCTTGTAGGGCTTGTAATACAGTCCACTAATGCTATAATAAAAATCAGCTTTATCTTCTAAAATAAACATAATTTTGGGAAGCCATGAAGTCAGCATTCAGTTTTTCTGTGACTATCTGTAGCTAACTTGTACAAAAGTGGTGTGGAGCGCTCTTTTCCATGTATGTTTGGCCCACATTTTGGCTAATTATATAAACAGCATATTAGTTATCAAATTATTGATATAGATTAAGCAGAGCAGAGGTTTTGAGCTCTTCTGGAGTTAAGATTTAAATATATATTTAAATTATTTCCCCCCCTAGAACTATGTGTGTTTTAGAGAGTTGGTTTTCTTTAGGAGATATGTCAGTTTGAATCTTTCTCTTAGGGTTTTTTAAAAAGCTAACATCTACTGAAACTGTATTAAGACCCATTGTCTTCATTGTCTGAATATTTTGTAATCTGCCTGAGCCAATCTTCCATTTAAAGGTGGTTTATTTTGTATATCTAACATCAAAAGAGGTTTCTTTGGTAATATTTAAAATATGTGCTTTGCTTCTTTTTTTGTCTCTTTTTTTTTTTTTTTTTCTCCTTTCCCACTGGCACAGTGTTTTGTATGCTAAAATGATTTCAAGGGAAGATCTTTGCTTTAGAAAATCACTCTTCATATGTATGCCTGAAGTCAAGAAAAGCACACTACTGTTTATTCCATGAGATCACACAGCCAATTAATCAAGATTTGAATGAGTATCAAGGTATAGCTTTCATTCTGTCTGCTTATTAACTTTCATTATGTGTAAATCTAAGTTGTAATTGTTAACAGGATAGATTATGCTCCAAAGTTTTTTCCTATAACAACATTCCTTCACAGCTCCCCTTATTAAAGTGTACCCAGGGTGATATATTATGTTAAGAAGGTTTAAAACATAAGGTGACAATGACCTTCCCTTTAATTAACTATGATAGAAATAAAGGTGAGAACAATGATGATGAAGCTCTGCTGGAGACCATAAATCATGTGCTGTACTGGTTAGACAGGACACAGCTACAAAAATAACCTTGCAATTCACAGGTTAAATGACTCTTCCATTGTGCTACATTCACTATTGTTTTTATTTAAATACATACAGATAACTTTCATTTTATGGCAGTGTAAAAATTCTCCTGTACTAAAAAATGAGTTATTTTCTGAATATACATTTGAAAACATTTGAATTTTTTTTTTTGGTTAAAACATTACCCAATATCCCAGCTTTTAAACAGCAAAATGTCAGATGTACCAATGGAAAGCTGGGATATGTCTGTGTTTTCCTCTATAAACCTGTGCTGTACAGGATGAAAGATGGTCTAATGTTTTGTTGTAAAACAGTTCTTTGTTTCTCCTAAAGATTTTGGGCTTTCACCATGTGAGATGAGCTTGCTAATTTTATTCTTCAAGGTATAAAACCACTTTCTAACTTAAGTAGGTTTCAGAAGATATTACATGATTTTTGCAATAAGACTGCTTCTTTTTCTAAATACATCCCTTTATCTGTGAGTTATTGTCCTCCACCATTTAGTATACAGAGCTTGCAATATGATAGGAACACTAAATTTGAATTGCAGTTCAACAAAAGTCATAAATACATTGACTAGGGTCAACTACTGCTCAATAAATTAAGCAACGCTTCTGTCACCTTGACTATCAACATTGCTGTGAGGATATTAAGTAAAATTCTGTTGGATAATCCTGTAAGATTAGAATATATTTAGAAGCTGCCTTTTTAAACCCAAGAAAAAAAAAACAACCTAATAAAGTTCACAGACTATTTTGGGTTTCCTTTATATCTCCTGATTTCTCTGTGAAGATGTGCTCTCAGTTTTTGAGACTGGTAAATCTAAATGTGGAAAACAAAGTCTGGTGGGAAAAAAAAGTGATAAAAGAGTTCAAAGGGGATGTTAACAGGCATTAAGCAAGAATTTTGTGATATTTTGCAACTGATAAGAAAGAGGTAGGTCTTCTAGAACTGAAAATATCTGAAAGAATGAGTATAACAACAGCAAGTCCAAAATTAGCTGTCCATTATTTTCTGTGTTGTAATGCCAGCAGTGATTGCTGGGGTAAGTTTTGGGTGGTAACTATTTTTTTTTAATATAAATTTCAAGATAAGAGTGTGGAGTTTTATCTTATGCTCATTCCCAAGTGCTTCAATTTAGCATTTTAAGATAAATCATCAGAGAAGTTTTGGCTTTTTGAAGTACAGAAACACAGATGAAGGGATCGTGGATGGAGAGCTAGATGTCTGGGAATTACTTTTGAGTAGACTAACTCCCTAGGGCAGTGAAATGTTTTATAGTTAAGTGACATTGGTTTAGTTGACTGTCCCTTTATGTGGTTAAACAGAGTGTGTAAGAAGGGGAATAATAATTCTTACTGCTTCAATGTGTCTTGTACATAACACTTCAGAAGAACATTTTTTTAAAGTATGCAGTCTGCATTAGTCCTTTCTCTGTGTTGGCACGTGGGTGGCAATATGCACAGGATTTGAGACACAGAAAATGTTACTGAGTTTGAAATCAAGTTTCTTTGTGTACTGGGAAATCTGCAAGTGATGCACTCAGAATTCTGCATTTTTCCCTGGGTATTCAGTCCACAACACAGTGCAAAAATTACTACAATATTTGTTTCTCTGATGCCTTCCTGCATATATTGAGGAAGTAACACAAGAGTGACTGGGATATCATCAGTTCCAAATGTATCAGCAATATTAGGAAACTGACGAGTCAAGATACCTCCAAATGATCACAGTATTATTCTGTACTGAGTAGTCCTGTAAGTCAGATGATAATGGTGATGACTCCTTTTCTACAAACCCTTAATGCTGGTTGTGATGCTTGCTACTAATTATTTACATATATATTACACTGTTGTGGGCACACTTCTTAGTACCCTGGCTTGAGCAGTAGATGGTGCCTGATGGTTCTAACCTGTCCTGACCTCAACACAGACAATGAAGGGGAGAAAAGTCCCTTCCAACTCTACAGGTAATTGACCTGGAAACAGACGACTTGTTTTCATGCTTTAGTGTAGCACAGACCAATAAATGTTCAGAACATCTTCTGGACAGGGAAATAGTACAAAAGTATTTATTTAGGTGAGGCAGAAAGGTCAAAACATTGCCCAGTCCCCAACAGACTAATCTCATCCCAACATTTCACACTTAATGCATTCCAACCCTTTTGATTGCTATTGACTTCCTTGAAACGCTGTTTTTTTTTTTTTTTTTTTTTTCAACGAGCTACTTCAGTATTTCTGGAAGAACTTCTATCTCAATCTGCTTTTTATTCTTTGGATCTTATTTTCTCTCTTAATAAATGTTTCTAATGGAGAATACTTTTGCTATACCAAGATATATACCAAGATTCGTAAAGGATAATATTCTGGTGCTGGTGCAACACACATATTTTACCAGAAGGACACTGTTTGAGTCACTGGACAAAAATGCTGATGTCAGCCTATTGGAGACTTGGTGATGGGATAAAATGCTGTAATAGTATAGCAGAAGTGTCAAGCATTGAAGGCAGAGCAGGTAATAGCCAGAGACAGACCCTAGCCTGGCTTCTTCCTGCAAGAATGGCAACAAATTCCACAGTTTCAGGCCAGAGTGCAATATCGTTTTCCTTAGTTGGATTTTCTGTGAAGTAGCTGGTCAATACTCAATCTTCCATAGACAATAATAAGAGGAAGTCTTTGAAGGAAAATGAGAAATTACTTGGCTGCTGCTATCACTTTGCTGCTTCTCTCAGTCTGTAAAGCTTTAGTCTGTGGCAATCCAACCTTTCTAGGAAAGAAATAATTTTTGTTTTACCATTGGTATTAATTCATAAGAATGCTTAGGTGGGATTCCCTCCTCCTACTTTATTGCCTTTTCTGGCTGACCTTTCTATTAGAAGAAATAACTTTCTACAAATACTTTAATTAGCTGTTTTTCACAATTCTGCATTCATGCCCTAACCTAATTAAGTGGTGAAATTCCACAACATTTACTTGGTATTTCATAGGCCTCCCAGAATTCCTTACTAATTTTTTTCTTGTCTGTACATTGTCTTCACCTGGCCCCCAAGATTTTCTCCATATTTCATTTTTTCTTTCTTATTAGAATAAGAAGTGCCTATTATTGGAATAAGAAGTACTTCAAGACTCACAGCCACATTGGAGTGAAAAGTCATTTGTGATTAATGTGCCAAGGCTGAAAAGTGTGTTTTTTTTCTCAGCACTTCTTCTGACTTACATATTTTTAGTACAAAGGCAGAAGTTGTTAACTTCTGTATTGCAGAGTTGGAAGACAAATGGATAGTACTGAACATATTAAAAATAACGTAAAGAAGAGACATTAAAAAGGGACAAGGATCAGAAATTACGCTACTTCTAAAAGTATCAGATCAGCTTACTCATGATGAGGGAAAGGTAAGAAAAGACAGAATGAAATTGCTGCAGGTTTGCTTTTCTGATGACTGTCATACACTTAGGAAAAGCTCCCATGAAAATGTGCAGGTGTACATTTAAGAAATGTGGTTGGACATGCTGAATATAAAATAAAAATTGCTTATTTGTTCTCTGTCAAGAGAGAAATGTTTCTTTTTGATGACTAGGATTTTGTTTATTTGGCTTCTGATTTTTTTTAAATGCAGTTGAATGGAATTATCTTGTCTTACACTGGAATCCCAACTTATTTTAGTTTTGGGCACAGTGAATATTTAAGGGCACATTTAATGTTCAGAAGTTTTTTAGGGAAAAAACTTGGCTGAGAATCTGATTTGCATCATGCCATAATTTCTTCCCTCAGAAACTGTGAAAGAACATGAGCTGTTTACACAGTTCAGAGGCAGGAGTCTGTTTTTGTAGTAGTTTTAATGGAGACACCTTTTCCATTTTTGCAAGGCTGTAGAAATAGAAAACAAACTTTTCCATGGTAAGTATTGGACAGGGACAAAATGTTAGCAAGCAAATCTCAATTTGTTGCGATCCCTCTATAAAAGGGGGTGCTAGCCAGTCATGTCTTGTCTGCTTGCTCTGCACATCTGCAGGGGACTGTGCACTGCAAACCAATTTAGAATAGATTCTTGATACATGACATGCACATACTGTATCTGCATCCTCCTGATTAATTAAGATTAATTAGATACAACCACTATTTTAATATTGGACTAGGTTCAAGCACATGTTTTTCACGTACAATGTCACTATCTCGGAACTACTATTCACCTTACAGAATTGTGTAATGTAGGCACATATTTAGGATTCACAATGAAATGTAAAGATGTTTTTAATATTGTGGAGGAAGGGAGATAGCTATGAAAGTTTGATGCTGGGTTTTTCTGGCTTCTGTTGAGTCCTATTTAGGACAGAAGGCAAGAGAAGTTGATTTCACTCATGAAAGGCCAGATATCACTGTAAAATTTTTTATGAGTAAAGGGTGACATTTTAACACAGTTGGTTTTAGGTTGTACTTAACAATGAAAAAAATTGAGGGTCAGCATATAAATCAACAGGTACATCTTATCCCCATGAGCTTTCTAAAATTTGCAGTTTGACTGCAACTTTTTCTTTGATCCACACTAGGATGGGAAGAAGGACTTAGGGATTGTTAACAAAGGGGAAAATTACTGAAATCAATGACTTTTGATTAATTTCAGATTTCAAAATCAGGAATTTTGGGAGATTGTTAATCAAACTTCTTTAGTTAAGGAAGCAGGGAAATGGAAAGCCCCACTGACTTATGTTCTAGGAAAAAGTTACCTTTATACGAGCTCTAGTGTCAAATTTCCGTATGGTTTCCTGACTGTGAGATGAAAAATGTTCTCCTAGACTCTCTAGAAGAGATTGCAAGATCCTTGGAGTTTTTAAATAAAAAAATTGAGATTTGTGCAAAATGTAGTTGACAAGCCTAATTGCCACCTAGGTTAATTGCTGGCAATTTTGGTTTATATGCTTTTTTTTTTTTTCAGTCAACGGCTGGTAAGAAAATCAGTCAAGTGGTTTAGAAATAACAGCATGATTAGAAAGTCCAGTAAATCAAAACCTCCCATGCAATATTCAGTAAAATTAACTGCACTACAATATTAATATCTGTCATGGTACTAGTGGGTTGATAGGAAATTGTATTATGAATCCTAATTACAAAAGGTCTGCAAAAGAAAACAAAGCTCTGAGCAACTTGAATTTGTATTTGAGCAAGTGAAAGTCAAATCAATTTGACTGGATCTTTTTAAAAACAGAATTTACTTGGTTTGTTACCATTTTAATTTTTTCCCATACTTGGTGCTAATCAGGCATGACAAATAGGCTCACCTTTGAACACACTTTGCACTAATAATGTAATAAAGTAACTCCCTTTAATTGGTACCTCAGGCTACTCTCATCAAACAAGCTCATAAAAAGAAACTAGTGACAGCTTTCACTTCTGCTAGATTTATGAAATACTTCTCATCTATGTCCAGGCTGTGTGTGTTTGCATTGTTACTCTAGGTCTGACCTTTGATCAAAGAAGCAATATATTTTTTGTTCCACAACAAACTTGCACCATGACTTCCATTCAGACATTTATTCTTGCTGTGTATGGCTATTGTGAAAACTTTGCAATGAGAAATACAAAGAGCAGTCCCTTTACAGTCAGGGTTACAATTCACTATAATGCAGCAATTATGTTTTAAAGACAGAGATATAATTTTAATTTTATAATTTATTCCACAATTGTTGGTGTTTTTTTTGTTTTTCTTCACAGATTGTGTAAGCAAAGACTCTCATATGTGTTCATTATTCAAAACTGTTCACCCAATAACTTGTGTGGATAATTCTTGGTCTTGGTCTGTAGCTTATTCTCAAGGATCTCATTGTGAATATTTGATCATAGAAATTCCAGCTCAGTGACTCATCACCTAAATCATATGGTATGCCTCTGCCAGGATGAAGGAACACAGCCCTTAATTTTCTACTTAATGATTCAGAAAGTGGTGAGCACTTGTCCTCTGAAAGTCAAGGCCCTTTATCAAATACCAGAATTTGAGGGCTTATCTTATTCATTGGTTTTAACAGATGTTGGAGGCAATAGCCTGTAAATGCAGACTCAAAATTCGTTTTTTTAACTACTGAATTTTAAATTAGGTACTTTGATGGAGGCACCTATTTTATGTTCTTTTCTGGAAAGTGTTCAAAGCAACTAACAGATAAAAGTGAAATTATTAAAAGTGTGTTTCTGCAAAACATAGGATCTATAGTAGCAGGCTTCCTGTTAATGTCCAGTAATTCATACTCAGGAATTGAATTATGAAAATAAAAGTTTATTTTCAGCTTTATACTACATAACTCTAGAGTTTATACTGCGACTGTTATGGCATTGTCTATAATTGGGTAGTTCACAGTGGATTTTCTAATCTTGATTAGTATCAAATTTCAGAGAATATCTAGATTTTACTTTCTGGATTTTATATGAACACTCTTGTCATCATTAAGGAACACTAATTCTTCTAGTGATAATTTGTTTAATGATGTAATTTTGTGTGAACTGCCTTTTGCTTGCACAAGTAGTTTGTCTTAGTAATATTTTTAAACTAAACATAGATTTATTAGTTTTAAATGAAGATGTTTTATTTTATCTGTCCATAGTCCATAATGCCTTGATATTAGATTAATTTGGGTTTTTTTAAGCCAATTTATGTCAGAGGTTTTTCATTACAGCATAGAATTTAGAACGAATTAATTTGGCAATCAGTGATGTTTAAAATGTGCATTAAGAATGTGTTTGCAGTATAACTGTGCATCCATTTATAATTCACCCAGGTCTTTTTAGGTGACTTTCCTGTATTTCAGGCTCTCTGGATTGATAGGGACCTAAGTTAGTATGCTATGAATGGTATCAGAAGGGACTTAATGATTCTCAGAGTCCTAGATCTTTCTCTTTTCCCTCATTATTATAGCAGTGGGAAAGTTATTTTAGTATTTTCTAATTTACCTATCCATCTGCCCTTCTCCTGACAGTCTGTATAGATCAGTTCAACTTCAGTGATACATAAATGTGACTCTATTAACCTCTTTAGGAAAAGACAGTCCCTGTCAAATGCATAAATGTACTATCAAAATGACAGGTCGGATGCTGCTCTGAATGTGGTTTATAGCATTTTATTTACCATTGGTGACTTCTGTCTTATGAACTACTTGGTGCTGCTGTACTGTTATTTACTGTATGGATAAACTGTACATCCATCAAATTTAGACCTACTTTTAAGAAAAATACATGTCTATTGTTAAATTATGCTATGAACTGAGGAATTTTAGACTGTCTGCAATTATGTAAAAAGCATTTATTGATGCTTTATGAGCAACATGTATGTTTGAATAGATATTTTTGTAACATTCTAAGGCTGCAGTCTTCAGAAAGAATAAGATTAAATTATTTTGCTTTAATTTGAAACATTCCTAGTTGGATTTTAATAA
Source organism: Turdus rufiventris (assembly GCA_013186435.1). Classification (NCBI taxonomy): domain Eukaryota; kingdom Metazoa; phylum Chordata; class Aves; order Passeriformes; family Turdidae; genus Turdus; species Turdus rufiventris. The sequence continues at coordinate 1,731,980 of PYHW01010717.1, forward strand.
TATTTGGAGAAAAGGTGACATAGTAACTTTAAAATACTATAAAAATATCTTGTAAGCTACTAGTTATTCAGTATTAATATAACTGTTATTATCCTTTCTTTCTTTTTTTCCCTGTGGATGAAATTTTTACCTAAAATGCTATCACTTTCCTAGTTTCTATCTGGTAAAAGTTTCAAGCAATACGTATCCATTTTTGGCCTGTATGCAAAAATTTGCAAACCAGTCAGGTACTGATACCAGATATGGCAGTAGACACATTTGGGAAAAAACCCTCTCAATAATGCCACAAAATATTATTTCCTTATGTGCTCTGAGGTTTCAAAATTCAACCATCCAAATATGAGAAAAGTCAGTGTGGAATAGAAATATCTAGTTTTTCATACTGAAAAATTCAAAATATGCAGTTAAATAGCAGTTGCCCTTAGCTAGATGAATTCATTTGAATAAGTTCTTTCTCAGATCCAATAACTCCCAAGCGGGGTTTTTGGTCTGTTTGATTTATGATAGATTTAGTGAAAAGACTGAAATAACTTCACAATTTATGTCTTCCTTTTTCTAATCATTTCCTTGCGCAGTGTTATATGACATTGACTATTTTCCATTGATCAGCACTACTTTCACACATGGGGCCTGTCCTCACCTTCCAGCAAATGGATGAGAACAACTCAGGGAAGAATGGTGCAGAGCTTCTGCTTTGGGTCAGGGGAAAGGAAGATTAGAATGAACAAATTTCAGGTTTAAATTCTCATCACAGGAGGTAGTACCTGTAGCTATCAGTAGAGAAGGTGTATGGCAAGCAGCTTGAAAGTGACCTAAGTGATTACTTCCATTTAAAAATGTCATTTGCCTCCCAGGGCTGCTTTCTAAAGAAATAGAGGACGGGAAGGGACTGCTAAACATGAAGAAACTTCCTGCAAAGCCACCAGACTGGAAAAGAGGTAATTTTGCCTGAATCTGTCTTGCTTCACTAAGCCAAATGGCTTGAAAAGGTACATTGTACTCTGACGTTTTCCTGTTCTAATTTATTCAGTTGACATCGGAAATGTGATAAAGAAACCAGTCAAGGATGCCATGCTTTGTAAACAATGCAATAGCCAAGTGACATTAAGGGTTTAGAATTTAGAAGGTAGTGCACCAATTTCTTGTCTCAATTAACAGGCACAGTTCCTATAGTGAAATCTGTCTTTATTAGATATACAAAGAACTAAATTTGTGCTAATTTAAAGAATCTCTCTAAATTGCTCCAGGTGAAAAGGGATGTTCTATGGTTAATATACTCAAAACCTGCTGTTGAGATATGATTCAGTAGAGATTTACTATGAAAGTAGGATATTTTGAATGTGAAGTTATCTCAAGGTAAAATCTTTCCCATTTCCTCCTCTTATTGAATCTTTCCAGAATCAGTTTTTCTGCTGGGGCAGATGGTTCCTTAACTGCAGGGCCTATACTGCTTCTGATCACAGGGGAAAAGTTTTTTGGAGTAAAAAAACCCCACCAAACAGATGGTGCACATTAAAAAAGATGTTTTCAAACATCCTGATGTGTCTGCAGGACAATGACAGAGAAAGAAGTTGGTGTGGTTTGGGCTGACCTTATTCCTCTGACTGGGGAGGAAGGATTTGATAGAACGGTTCATAGATTTCCCTATTTCCCTTTTTTATGGCAGTGTGCAACTACAGGTGTGGCTTCTGCACCTTAACAGCTAAAAAAACTACCTGAAGGAGAAATTCCTCTCTCCCAAAACTAATGTGATCTAGTTTTCAGTCTCCAGAAACAGTATATTGGCTCTTTGATGTTTTTTAATTATATGTTCTTTAAGTAATGCTTTCATACTCCTTAATTGTAAGAATTCTCACCTTAAGTATCTAAAAATTGTTTGGCTTTGATGAATGCAAATGTGATAAAACCCTTAAAAGTATGTTAGCATTCAGAACTGTCATGGTCTTGCTTAAATACTGTTTACAGTGAATATGAATAATTGCAATATATCTTAAAGTATAATGTGCTGCTTAAAAAGGTGGTCTTCATATGGTTTCATATAATAATTTCAACTTATTCTGCATCCCCACACTTGTTCACACAAGTGACGGAATTTACACAATTAAATCCATTTATTCCAATACAGTACTGTGAGAGTTCTGTATCAAAACTACTCCTTCGTATCCATTATTTATAACTACTTTTTGTCTTTTCTGTATTTGTGCTGTCTCATAAAGAAACTCAAAATACATCTCTGAGTGCACCTAATTAAACAGGTAAACACAATCTTATTGTTAAAAATGTTTTGTTTTTTTTCTTTTTTTGCTCCTCCTGCTAATGGCAGACACTTTGAATGTTTTTTCTTGTTTTCCCACTCAGGTTGCCTACCAATGTTAAGGGAAGTGACTCTGCCCAAAATTTAACTCTTTTTCTGAATATGTTTCTAGGTTTATGAAAAATACATGTTTAAAAAAACCAACACACACAAAACCCCTCAGAGTAAGCAAAATAATTGCTGGTAACTTGTCAGAATGTTTTTTGTTGTTTCTTTTTTTAAATCTGCAACCCCAATAATAGCATGAAGGAACAGGTTTTAGTGGGTTTAGTATTTTTTACTTAAAGCTTGTAGAAATTAATACCTTTGTCTCCTGAGGTGTCAAAACATTAATTTGTGTCAAGAACATATGCTTTCAGTACTTAAAACAAGCTTGTTTTTGTGCTGTTGCTCTGCCTTGTTAGCTCTTACACTTCCATTGTGTGGAAAGGTTGCTCCTCTCTACTATACAGAAAAAGGGCCAGGCATAATTTTGCCATGGATTGAATGTGTGTAGCGAACAGTCATTCCTGGTGGAGAAAGGCTGAGCCTCCTGCTATTGTTCTCTTGACAAATAGTGAGTGTCCTCCCTTTCCACTGTCTGACCTTGACTAATTGTGGAGAATTGGTGCAGCTGTCCCTGGCTTATTCTGTGCTGCAACACAAGGGCATGTAAGAAACTTTAAGCTGCCATCATAAAACTGCAGTTTGAGGACTTCATCACAATGCTCACTTGTTTTGTTGTGTGCTGGTTAGTTTGTTGCTGTTTCCTTCCTCTGATAGCATGTTTTAAGAGTCGTGCTGTGTTTTCTTCTATTGCCCTTGTATTATTTCAGAAATCTGTACTAAGAAGTTAGGGTAAGAGGGTATTTCTAAAATAGTTGGAAAAATGCATATAAAACTGTCAATTAAAATATGATATGGAAAATGAAGCTTATCTAGAAAATGAGTGGAAAGGCATGTTTGTGCTTTTTCCTTATTATCGTCACAATCTGTTGTTGCAAGTTATTTTGGTAGAAAGCTTCAGTATATTAACTTAGAAAGTGAAGAATATAATCAGAAAAAGAAGTACAGTGCACATACTAATACAGGGATAAAATTTTCTGGTGCTGCTTTTAAATATTAAGCCTAACTGAATATTTTAATTACAGTGTCTACCAAAGCAAGCAAAATACTTTTCCTATACAGGTAATTTTCCATGATACAGAAAGTGGTTAAACATATATTGATAGCAATATAATATACAGTAAATGTAACTTGAAAATTTTACTAGAAATCCTCTGAGAATTTTTATTGCTTTATCTATATAATTCAGGTAAAAAGTTGTTTTGTGAAGAGAGTAAATTCAGTGTACCTACACCATTTTAAAGTCACATTTAGCTTTTAGTTTTAGGGGTAAATGGACTCATGTTTGAATGGTAAATGGGTCTTGCATTTGGGCAAATTTAATTCACATAGTTCTTTCTTGATTGGCTTGATTTATTTAAAGCTGAACCTAGTTCAATAAAGTTCAGTTTTCAGCTACTGTGCCTTTTCAGTCACACTGCTTCTTAGTGACAGATTCTTTTTATAGAATAAGCAGATTTCTATTTAAAAAAAATCATATAGAAGTGAGAGAGGGCCTTATATGTCTGCCCAAACATATAAGTCTCTCCAGAATAAAGAGAATTTCTGGATCCTTGGATTGTGCTGCTGTCAACAAGATTACTGTTCAAGGTTCATGAAAAAGACTAGGAAAAATAAATAAAACCTCCACTAGAAGATCCACAGAAACACAAATTTCAGATTAGGTGGCAAAATACTTATTGAAGGAATGAAAATAGTAGATGCATTTTCAGAAGAGGTGAATATTTGGTGGCTTACATCACCCTGGGCATGTCTAAGTCAAAAAAAGGCTGACAGGCTAACACCTTACCTCATGGACTGTTTTCCTGGATCTGCTGTAAGGAGTGTGATTTACCACAAAGAATGGGAAGACTGAAAAAATTTTGGTCATGAGATCTTTCTTCCACAAATACTCTGCCATTGTTACCTGTGCTGACAGGCAAATCAAGTGTTCTGCTCGGTATGTTTCTTACTGCAAGGAAAGAGTAGCAACACATGTCCTGAAGTACTGCAAGGAGACACTTCAAACATGACTGTTTCAGGTTCCTGGTTTTAGAGCACAGGATTCCCTTTAAACTCCGTCATCTTTCTGCTACTCAGACCTGTGCTGGGACAGCCTTTAGTACCACCCAGTGACCTACTTAAACATCTCCAATGAAAATAAAATTTAGGAAATATCCAGCCTGAATTAAGCTTGGCAGCCTCACAACAGTGTGGTACAACTATGATGAATAAGTCTTTCCTTGGTTTCACCTGAAGGCATGATGGCCTATTTTCTCCTCACCCTTCATAAGAGCTTTCTGAAGACCTTGATCCCTCCCTAACTTTCTGTGTAATGGATGTAACAACCTCACATAACCTGTCAGCCTATTTTTGACCTCTGAAAACTATTAAGCCTTGAAATTCAGAGCAAGCCATCTCAAGAAATGCATTGCCAGATGTTGAAGGTGATAGAGTCACATTTTAATAGCCCATATGTAAAAAACAAAGCTTGTTTTAAATTCTATAGTATCAACAAAATAAAATACATATAAATAAAAATTGTTGTTACTGGTGGCTGTCTATGTTACCCCCCAGGAGCAGTCATGTATCAGGGCTCTGGTGTACACATGCTGCTGGAGGTAAACTGCCAGCCTACAGCCATTCTGAGGTGTGGAACCCCCAAGATCTCAAACTCCAACCTTGCTTCCCAGTAGGCAGATAAACCTTGTGGCCCTAGTTGTAGGTCCCAGCTACAAAGTCCTTCATCAACAATGCGAGTTTAAGTCCTGCTTGAAGCTGCAGCGTGTTGATTTTGCAAGGCAGCATGCTGCCTTCCTGCTTATGTCAGCACAGATGTTGCAGAAGTGGCTGGCTCAGGGACATATTAGAAGCTCAGTGAGCTCTTCTTCTCCCATTTTATATAAAATTAAAAATATATAAATATATAAGTCTGCAATATGCTCAAAGGCAAGGGATTTTTTTCAATCCTGTTCACACTGACAGTGTAGCAGTTGCAATGGCACTGCTGGGGCATGTGGGTGTGTTGCACATGGATAGTAATTGGAAGGTGCTCTGAAGAAGTCTTTAATCTGACTTGAGGCCAAACACTTTATTCTGTGGAAATGCACACCCTGGATGGTTTTAACTGTCAGTGATTTAGATTTTCTTTTGTATGAAGATTAGAACATGATTAGTAAGGTGCCATTGTTGTACTTTCCTGTCTTCACGTACGGTGTGGATTTAATTTCAAGCACAGAGAAACAACCTGACTCTGAAGAAAATGTTCAGGGACAAAATAGACAGTGTACCACTTCTTTTGCCTTTTTTACTTCTGTCTGCCCAGCAGAGAGCTAACATGTGGGAGAAACAAAGAGAGTGATAGTATTTTGGTGTTGTGTTTAGGTATGCCCTTGTACACTTTTCAACTGTGCCCAACAGTAGTACTGGCTGAATAGTGTCCGATTCAGGCTCTCCTGAATGCTGTTTCCTAGCAGTCTTAGAGATGTAAATCATCAAATGGGGCCTGCTGGCTTGTGTCTGGAAAACAGGAGTCCTTGGGATACTTTTTGTTTCTTCATAGAGAGTATGAAAGCTTAAGAGAAGTAGTGCTTCCAAGAAAACTTGCAGGTCTAAAATAAGTATCTCTTCTGCGCCTTTTCCTCTGGGTATCTATTCACTAGTTCTTTTCCTTTCTTCATTTTCTAATATTCCCTCTCTGCTCCAGTCAGAGGGGTCAACAGGTATTGTTTCAGCTTTTCCAAACTCTCACCAGAAGGAAAATAGAATCACTGGAGACCTAAACCAGAGCAACAGTGAATGCAGGTTGTGGGCAATGTTGGAACAGCTACTGTTTTACAATTTGGCGCAATACAAATAAAAAAGCTTTTTCAAAAATGAACTCAATTTAAATACAGGTTTTCTGTGGCCTGACTCATAAAAGATTGTTTAATATACTAGTAACTTGCCTGCTTCTGTTCTGAGTGCATGGCTTCACTTTTGAGGAGTATGGAGTGGGACTGCAATCTTTGCACTGCAGGACTTCAGATAGCCTCCCCAAATACTCTAGATATATTGGGAAGAACTGTGGATAATATTCCATAGCTCAATTCTGGTTTTTGTGTTGAATAATCCCCCTGAATTCTGACTGTACCATATGCATGTGTTCTTTTTGTCTGGAAACACAGCCAGAATGACTTTCAGAATGCAGCACAGAAGTTGAAAACTGAAGAGCTTAATTTTTTATTTAAGAATGAACACTAGCATTAATTAGTTAGGTCTTGAATAAAATAATAGGTTTTGTGAGCTTATCGTACAGCTGGGCACATCTAAACTCTCCTATCCTAAGTGTTTTGGAGCAGCTTTATTTATTTATCAAGCAGAAGTGCGAATCAAGAAGATCACATCTTTTCTCGGCATTACACTGCCTGCAGTGTTTATGGCATCCCATGCACAAAGACAGATATGCATACAAAAGTAGGGATAACATGGAAAGGATTACAGAAGAACTAGCTAAACTATTTGATTTTTGTATGTACAGGCACATGACAGGACATGACTTTAGCACAATGAATCTGTTTCCTAAAATCCTGTGCACCATCTTAACTGGAAATTCAAATAAAGCCTTGCCTTTGCTTTCAAATAGAACAGGGATTGGCATATTTAGATTTAATGCTTCTAAGTTCTCTTCAGGAAAACAAAGCATCAAACAGAGTTGGAGTGCAATTTTTCAGAATAGGAAGACAGGGCTACTCAGAGACAGAAGACAAATTATTGTGTGTCTGGTTTCTGCAAATCTTGCTTCATGGGAATTGCAAAAGCCAAGTGCTGAGGAAGACATGCAAGGGTTAATATAATTTCCATTCCAGCGAGTTTTGCTTGCCATTATTTTCTTTTTCTTTTCTCCCTTTTAACTGATTCATAGCATAAAATCTTCCTGGACACCTAATTATCAAGCCAGCTCACAGTCACAGCTGTCTGCTTGGAGAACCCATTAGATGCAGCAGTTGAAGCCTCCATAATTCCCCAAACTTCCCGGTTGTGAATATTAAGAAAAGATTTTTACATGTCATATGCAATTCGGAGGTGGTGTGAATGGCGTTGGAAATGACGAGCTCTGAATGCTTGTCCATCACTCCATTCACTGGTTACAGGTGGTCTCATTTTCCACTTTCAGATATCGGCTAGCTATGACAGCAGGCACTTAATTTGCATGTTCGACAGACAACAAACGGCCCTGTGCATGTCAAAATAGGTGGTGATGCGTGACAGTTCCTACACAATACTGTCTCCTCTTTGCTTGACCTTTGACCTCCCTGCATGTCTTCTTTCACAATCAGAAAAAAATGCACTTTTCGGCTTTGGAATAAATTTGATACCAAATTGATTATTTTCCTTTCTTCTTTTTATTCTTCTTTTTCCTCCTCCTCCACTTTTCAAGTATGCATGCATCCAGGCTTTCATCTTAACGGCTACAAAATTCTGCCAGAAGAGTCTCATAAAATTTAAAAATACGCAAGCAGTGAGAACAGGAAGCTCCTTGTTAAAATTCATTGTAGTTAAATTGCTTGAAAGTTCTTTGTAAATGCAAATGTAACCTTTTAAAGAGACCTTAAGTTGGGTTAATATTTGTTAAAAACAAGATTTTTTAAAAAAATCACAAAAGTGCTTTATATTCATTTTTTTCCCCAGGCTGTATATCCATCTTTATATGTGCAAGTTGAGTAGTTTAGTACGCATTTCATCAAAACATTCCTCCAGTGTTTTTATGGCTGCTGTGACTTGTACTAATGTCAAGTAACAAGAATTAGTCTTCTAGAATCATTAGAAGCACACTTAGAGTTTTGAGTTTTCTCTAAGTTAAAATTCTAAGAAGTGATTAAAGTGCAAAAATGTTTGAATGATGGCATCACTGTGATCTTTATTGCGTTATTCAGTGTTTGGTTCCTGGAAGTTGCAGCTTTTTGTGTGTCCTACCTCCCAGTAAATTCATATTAAAGGGAAAACTAAGATGAGGTGGATTCAAGTGTGGCTCAGCATTGCAGAGTTCACCCAAGCACCTGAATTTTAATTCCAAAGATACACATTCCCCCTTGTCTAAGAATGACCATAATCCTCTCAACAGATCTTATCTAAGCTTCAGCTCTTGTTTTAATTAAGAATTAAAGCATGACAGCAGATAATCACACCTCTGGGGTGTTATAGGACTTGAGATGTGGTTGTGTACCCAATACCCAAGGGTGTGATTATTCTGTGATAACTCCACCCCTAATGAGTCATCCTGTCCGGGCCTCAGTAATGGGCAAAGCACACTGCTGTTGACTTCAAGCATCAAACTAGATCAGCAGTGCACTGTGGGCTGATCATAGGTGATAATGGTGTCTTTTCTGTTGTTTTCTAATGTCTCACCTTTAAGGTTTTCAGACCATGAGAAGACTTAGCAAGTTGTCAGTATTCCTTCCCCCACTGTAGTAAAATCTCTTTCATGAAGTGGCACCTGGTGAAATTTGATGGATATGGAAATTCAGTGTTGATTTGAGATATCAGATGGTTGCTTGGATGTGTAGCTGAAGTGCTTACAGCTCAGTGAGTTTGTTCTGACTTTCTTGTTGTTCATAACACCTTTGCTGTTAGTTTGAATGGTAGCTGAAGCCACCAGACCAGCTAATGCTCCTCAGGAGCATTGAAATTCTTGAACAGTATAGTTGATCAGTTAAGAGCTTAGGCCATAAATACAATTTACATGTGAAGTTAGTTATAGCATAGAGTAGGGAAGTTCTTTCACTAAAATTTATTTCTATGAGTAGTGTTAATCATGATATTGACAGGTGAACTCTGAACCACACTTAAGGTATTCACTCGCCTAAACTCTAGGTGAGAATTGAGGGAACCAGTGCTGAGACATGAGGCAGTCCCAGCTTTTAGCTCCCAATGGTGCTGTGACAGAGCTGCATTGTAGCACCTGTTCTGTTTGGTTCAGTTGGTGTGTGCAAACGCTGGTTTCCTTTAAACATGAAGGTTTGTCAGGAAGATAAATATGAAAGGGAAGGAAAGATGGCCATATTACCTGTCAGTCAGATTGCCTGCTGATAGCTCAGGAAGGCATTTTAGTCTTTACTTTTAGTCTTTACCTCTATCCACTGGCATCAGCAGAGACACCAACTGAGGAAACAACTGTTTTGCTTAGAGGGAAACAGTTGTTCAAGCTGGAGTGCCCTTCGATGACATTAACTAGTTGACTGAACTGCCAGCTCTGCTCTAGTCCAGGAAGAGACTTATTTCTGAGGTTAGATCTTAGACTTTAAGGTCTGATGACCAGTGAGGCTGTAGCAGTTTAGGATGGGGGAAGTTTTGTGGAGGAATTGTGTTGGAATTACTTGGAGTAGCTTGTTCTGGCCACTGTAAAAATAGAAAGGCTTGAATTACAGTAGAGTGGAATGCAAGCTCTCACTTTTAAATCTTTTATATGTCAAAGCATTGCTAAGCAGTAAGATGGTTGATCTGTTGTTTTTACTGCTGATCATAGATTTCTCAACAGACACATCATAGATGCCAATATGAGTTTAACAGCTGTTCAAGAGCAGCTGATGCACAGGATATATTTACAGACTGAGGTGGAGCTGAAATATCTGCCCAGGTGGACATAAACTGAGTGTCATTAGTTTCTAGTGGGACTCACCAAGAGAGGCTCAGGGCTCTGCTAATGGATACCCAGCTTCTGCATCTGACTTTTTGGGTCCAGTCAGCTCAGAGCACAGGCAAAGGAGGGAGACAAGCACATGTTTTGCAGTGGTCTATTTAAAGTGGGTAGATTAGAGAATTATATCTTTGGAGAGGGCAAGGTATATTCATAGAAATAAGGAAGGGAAGATGAATGCAGCCAGCTTTGAAACCATGAAAGATACTTCATTTTTCTCCCCTGTCTCCTCCCATCCCATAGTAACCCAGCCAAAGTACAGCAATAATGATGAAATAAAACCAAGAGGAATGTGCAACAGCTCATGCTCTGACAGTTGTGTTTTCTGATGCATTTGTTTTTGGCATGAATCCTGGCATGCTCTGGATGGATACTCAGCTTTCCCATTAGAAATTCACACCTCTATTTGTAAGAATTTGTAATGAAAAATCAGAGCCTAAGTGAAGTTCCAAAAAAGAGAGGAATTGCTTTTCCAGAAATTGCTTCCAACAGGGTTTGTTTATGAAACTGTATTTCTTCTTTGATTTTTGTGAAAAATTAGGACTTATTTGTCCCAACCCTTACTTGGACGATTGTTACTGGAAGATCTGCCTTTACATATAATTTCCTGTCTTGCCACTTCTCATCCTTGCTTGGGAATATCTCACTCACTAATGAAGGCACAGGTTTTTTAGGATTTTAACACTGGGGCTCTGATGAGTTGTGCAAGTCTTTCTGGATGTCTGAGGCTATACGGTAATGAATTTTTCAAAGCTATGGGTGACTTAGAACTTATCACTTTAAATGGAAACAGAACTGAGAAGATAATTTCCTGTTGTTAATTCACTTAGTAGAAGGTGATATAGTAAAGCAATAGGAACAAAGAGTAGTCTAGTTTATTTTCTCAGATCTCTGGAGAGTAGATATAAAGCTTGCAAGATATCGGTAATCATTCTGTTACTAAAATACACTTTTATAGCAATGTTGCATTTGTTACCACTTAGTGCACTGAAATACAACATGTAACACCATTCCATTGCCCATGAATATATTTGTATGTGATTGCTTTTCATTGCGCAGTTTTCATGCTCATTAAAAGAGGGTAAATTTTATGGTCTGCTTACTACAAATATTTTTCTTTTTTTCTTTCTAATGTAATTTCTCTGGCTAAAAAAAGACAAGAGGAAAACAGTGTGACAATAGTTCTTGGATCCATGGGTGACATAGTTCCATCTACCTGTCTTTGTCCTTTCAATTCAAGGATGAATATCGATTAATGATGGATTGCTAAAAGCTCATTAAAATGTCTTTTGCTGTAAGTTTATAATATTTCTTTTTGATTTCTTTTTAATTGTAGTTGAATAGTAAATTTAAATTAACAAATAGGAAATTTATGGTCTACTTACATACTAAATACAGTGCACAGATTCTTCAATATGGAAGAGGACAAAAACAAGAGAGGCAACAACCATAACATCCAGAAAGAAAGCAAAGCAAGGCTTTGTTTTCATTCTGTTTTGTTAGAGTTGGTATAACACAAGTATAACACAAATGCATCTTGTTTGGGGTTAGATTTTAAGTTCCCCTTTCTGAGATGTGGAGTAGGCATCGTCTGATCAGTATCTAGCTCAGTGGAGCATTTTATAGGTCTTGAAAACTTTTCGTTAGTGAGAACAATCCCAAAAATTTCAATTTGCCTAAAGCTTATTTCTGTATCAAAAGGAAAGATTGGGGATTTTTAGTTGCTCTAGCATAGTTGAGGTTTGTTCTCACTTGTTAAAATGATAAGATCATCTGCCCTTGTCTTTATTTGTATTTCTGGTGTGAATCAAGGAAGTACTTCTGTTCCTCTTTCTTCTCTCCTCAAAGAGTTTGATGTAGAAACCCTGAGGCATCATGCTCAGGATACCAAATGTACTGTGCAACAGCTTTGGGAAACTGAATAGAATCCAGAATCTGAGTAAGAAAACTGAACCATGCATAGGTGGGACTTATCTGCATCAACTTTAAGTTCAGTAAGCTCCTTCTGTAATCAAGAGTGTGATTTGTTTCAGGAAAGGATCAAAAAGACCTGGGAGAAATCTACCACTGTCATGTGAGAGAGCGTAGAACAGTGCCTGACTGGATGCCAAATGGTCAGATGGAAGTTAGGTCAGACAAGTTCTCTTGCACATACTTCTATTCAGTGTGCGCAGAGAGTTCTCCTCTGTAACAAGAAAGTCCTGAATGGAGTATGTGGGAGATGGAATCCCATGAAATCATGGAATCACAGTAATTTGCTGGCTTAGGTTAGAGATTCACATGCAGACCATGGGAGATGCCAATCACAAAATGGTTAATAAAGACCAAACAATAGATGGCTGTAAGTTGCAGTGTTAAAATACATCATCTAGGGTTGTTATGATGTGAGAAAGTCTGATTATAATTTTCAAAGTACCTAGAGACAAAGGACTTTACCCTTTTCAGGTAAGCTCCTTCATGAATGGAAAAAGTGTTGCAGATTGCTCTTTCCAGCTTGACACTGTTCTCTCTGAAATTTGGTGCCCAACTAACTGAATTAGCATATACAATTACGAGAGCCTTTCACCAGGGCAATGGTTCATATGCATGAACAATGAAGTCAGCTGCCAGTGAAGTCGTCCTTCAGTGAAGCAGTGCTGAACCTTCATGTATAAAGCTCCTTGAGTTTCATCTATGGCCTTGTCATTTTGGGATTTCTCTTCATTTGCCTGCTTTTTGAAGTATGGTCTCTCTCTTAATTTTGACAGTACATTTAAATAAATGGATTTTTAGAGCTAGGTAAACTTAAGTGAAGATATTCTACTTTTTCTTTGTTTACTGTTTCTTGACTGTTGATGTTTCAGCTGTCAGCATACACATAGCATAAATATATTTTTGTTTTCAAAGTTTTGAAAAGGAGGTAGAAACCTACTTGTGGTTTCATTTCTTTTTTTTTTTTTTTTCCTAAGTGTGATATGTGATGACAAGTAGACCATGTAAAAGTCAATCTGCGGTCAGCCACATCTAAAACTGAAAACCTTAAGGCTTCACTTTGGAGGTGGCCATGATAATTCTACTGAAATAAACTTTAATTGTTCTGTACTACTAGTAGTGATTATAGTATTGCTATTGCTATACTATTAGTGACTATTAATGACATGAATATAGTGACTCCACTCCCCAAATTTGGTAACCTGTTTGAGAAACATTTCATGAAAATTGAGAGCATGCGCAAAAAGTTTAGAAAAAGTCTCTCATATTTAGTGCTCTAAAATGTACAGCTGTAAGTTCCCGTCAGTTTTAATTTTGCCATTACTATCTTGCCTGATACATTTCATTGTGGGGTGTTATTCAGTGAGTGTAATGGATCTTCTATTTAAATTTATGGATGCTATATAAAATGAGAAAGTGTTTTTTTGATACCAATTATTTCCTGAATTTCTAAAATTTGAAAAAATACTAGCGTACACATTTTCCAGTGTTTCAGTGAAATAAAACGGAGAAATGATGACATTTAAGTTGTTTGTTTGCTTGTTTGTTTCTCTGTTTGTTTGTTTGTTTGTTTTTAAAGAGACATCTTTTTGCACATTTATGAACCACTTGGAATAAACTAAAGTCTGTTTTCTTATTGACACTTATAGAGATTTACCTTATTTTTTATGTTTTACTTCACATTTTCAGTCTAGCCTCAAATCAATGAGAGCAATCATGAGCAGCCTAAACATTGTTTATCCTCTAGCTTCTTATAGAGAGCAAGACAAGTGGAGAATTTTCCAAAATGAACAGGTTTATATAAAGTCTACATCCTTATTTGCAAACCTGATCAGAAAGAGAAAAGGCATGGATGCGATTTTTTTCCCAGAGGTCATTCCTAACCACTTCCTTCAATGTCAGATTCAGAGAGAAATCCAACCTTTCAGAGTGAAATTCTAGCTTAGTGATTTCAGGTAATCACCCAACCTTTTGACTTCAAACTTGCCTGCAGTATAGTTTGTCATAGCTGGGTCCTGATGTTAGAAGAAATTTTTTGTGATTGGTCCCAAGGTGCTTCAAATTGGTCAGCTTTGATTTCAACTTTGCCACCTGAAAGACTGTTAAAGTCAATTCTCCTTTTCACAGGTATTATTATATGATTAACTTTATAACAAAACATGGAAGCTTACCTATGGGAGAGGCATTTTTTTTCTGCTGATCGTTTTATATTGGTGTAAATTTTAATATGATTTAGAAGGTCTCTTCTTTCCTTACATCAACCAAGTTGTGAATTTCCATTTGTCCATGATATGTCAGACCTTATATATATGACCCAGGGCACCATGTCACCTCAGATTTAGATTTCCTCTGCTACGTGTCCACTTCTGTTCAGAGTGGAGTTCTTGACATTGCCAGTAAACTCTTACTGGCACACAAGGGGCCTAAACTAGATTCCTAAATCTCTGAGGTGACCATATGGATGATGAAAATATAATTTACTATTCAGTGATCTTTTTCATGTGGCAAATAATTGTAGGAAATCTGAGAAGGAAAAAAATAATCAAAAGAATTATTTAAGAGTAAAACAAATACCAGAGGAGAAAATAATCCTACAACTCTCCTCTAGAACTTTTAGTGTGATTTCTTGCAGTTCTCCCGAGCAGTGGAACTGTATCACTGACAACTAATAGCTCTTTAACAGTTGTTTCCATCTACTCCTGCAATTCCAGGATTAATTTTAACCCCCAGAGGCTATTGTGAAACAAAATGATTTTTAGTTGTATTTAATTTTAAAAACTGTAAATAATATCCAAGGGGAAAGTTGAAATCTTGTAATATAAATGTAAAATAAACCAGAGACTTTAAAACAACAGATATTTCATACTGCTGATAGATAACTCATGTATCATGTTTGAAGCAGAAAGAAACAGTTTTCTTGATTCTCCCATGTTGCTTTGTGTCTTTTTCATTTTCCTATGAAGTGCTGCTTTTCCTATCAGAACTTTGCTGTCTTGTGTAACGGAATGAATGCAGTAAATGCCTATCAGTGTATCTCCCTTCACCCTACCTCTAGCCTCCTTTTTCCAAACCTAAAGGATGCGCTTTTATTGGAAAATATCAGTTGCAAATTCTGATATTAAAGTAATAAAGATAATTGTGTAATTTCCACTGAAAGTATTAATAAAATATCCAGAAGCTCAAAGCAGGGTTACAGTTTTCAGGGCATTTTTAATAATTAATGGCTGGGTGATAACACAGACAGTAATGTTGCAGACATCTCCATGATCTCAGCTTATAAAAGTGTTTTCGGTAGCAATCCTGAAGCATTGTTATGTTGAACTGTGGGACAGACTGGTGAAATTTTTTTCTTACATACCAAATATAGAACAAGGAAGATGAATGAAAAATTTAAAGACATCATAAAATTGGCCCAGACACAATTTTGGCCAATTATACACTGTTGTGTTCAATAGCAAAAAAAAAAAAAAAAAAAAAGCAAAACAGACGGTAAGCTGTTAAACTATTCAAAATTTCATAAACATTAGTAGGTTACAGGTGCTATACCTTATACATATTATAGGATAACTTTGTACCCTTGCTTTTGTTTCTTTGTTTTAATTTGTGCTTTGCGGTTCTACTTTTGTCTGACCAAACTGGGCCTTTTGTGTCTCTAATAAGCAAAATTCAGACTGAAAATATGTTGAATTTTTGGGGATGGAGAATCTTGATTTAGGCAGAGGTGAAAAGCTAGACCACTTGAATCACTTCCTTGAAATGAAAATACCAAAAGCACCAGAAAGGAGAAAACTCAACTGGTCTCATTTTGCTACAACACAAATTGAAAAAGTATCTTTGAAATAGAAGAATTCACATCTGGAGAAGAGATATGGATCAGATAAAACAGCAAACAACTTCAATAATTGGATTTTGGTGAAAAGAAAAATGAAAATCTTTGTTTTATCCTTTTCTTTTCTGTCCTTAGCATCTGCAGCGTTTTCAAAGTGTTACTTTAGGTCTTATACTTCAGACTGAGATTGTGCTGATTGCAATTAAAAGAATAAATTATAGCAAGACCATAAAGTTAGCTAATTGCAGTCCTTAAATTTCTGCTAGTCTATAAAATTGTTGTAAGGAGAGACGTTTTGTTCAGCGCTAACTTTGACAAGCTTTGATTGTACCTATGGAATATATAAAATGGAAGAAAATGGAAGTGCATGAACTTAAAACTATGAAATTATTCAGAACATTTTGTTCTAAAGCAACTATATAAACGACAGCATTATTTTTAACATATTTTTAAAATACAGTAATTTCACAACCATAAGGTGCACTGGATTATAAGGCGCACTTTTTTTTTTCAGCGAGGATCCGCCCCCAGCTTCCCCCGCGTGGTTGCTGGCCGTGGCCCCGCCTCAACCCAGAAGCCATGGGGCCCCGGGCCCCTGGGCCCCCGTGCACCCGGCAGTCGCGGGCCCCCAGGCCCCCTTGCACCCAGCAACCGCGGTGCCGTGGGCCCCTGGACTCACCTCCATCTGGCAGTTGCGGCCCTGCCTCCACCCGGCTCCTGCAGCCCTGCCAGCTACCCCCATGGCTCGCGGCTCACACTTCTGGGTTCTCAAATTTCCGAACTTTTGCCCATATATAAGGTGCACTGGACTATAAGGCGCACTTCCAGGTTCGGGTGAAAATTTTAGTCAAAAGGGTGCGCCTTTTAGTCGTGAAATTACTGTAAATTTAGTTCTACTTCTGTTAATTCAATTATTATATTTGAACTGAATGGTATATATCATGTTATGCATTAAAATAATTCTTAAATTTGGTTTTGTCTGGAAGCTAAGCAGTTATAAGTTTTTTAAAAGCTCAATTAAAGAATGAAACTCAAAATAAATGTTTTGGACCTCAGAGGAGCTAAACAAATGTGCTCCTTCCTATGTGTCTAAAAATAAATTGAAAGAGTTTGTTGTAAAATCATGCAAAAAGATCACTTAGCAGCTAGAATAATTTAATTTGGGATCACTAAAAATATTAGGAATTTCCAACGGAATCAATCTCCTCTTGGAAATGTATGTAAACTATAACTATAATGTTTTGTACTATTACTGGACAGTACAGTGGTGTTCTTAAACCCATAGTGCAGGAAGTAGTGGGACCGAGTGTAGAATTTAGCACACACAGGGCCCTCTTCAGCAATACTCTTGACCAGTAACTGGGGAGATAGGCTGAAGGGGTTTTATCCATGAAAAATAAACCTTGCCTTTTTCAGATAAGTGAGGTATCACCTGCAGAGTGGATCAGTGTGGAATGCCAGGATGGAATGGAAAGAAGTTCAAGTTGTCAGAGTATTGTGAAAACAAGAAATTATCAAATATTTGCAGCCTTGACTCCAGCAGGTACTTCCAGACACCTGGTGGAGGCCGGGTAAGTTCTGGAGGCCAAATAGTTCTCGGCAATTTACATGGCAACTCCCTGTCTTATGTGAAAATAACCTCAGGCTTTCTTTCTGTTTCTGTGTCATGTTGTTACCTGCATCTTGATTATAGTGTACGATGACAAGGCTGAAATCTGAATTATCAAAAGGTACAATACTTCAAGGCTTTGCTCTTCCCAATCCCTTTTTGTCAAGTGATTTGCATCATCTTTCTCATCTCCCAAACCACTTCCTTGCTGGAGCTGGTTACTTGGTGCTGTTTCCCAATGGTAGTTGTGGTTTTCACTACCATTTGATGGATATGTCAAAACTACATAAACTTAATTTGTTTGTGCTGCTCATCTCTTTATATGTCCTATCATAAACCCAGTTAAACAAACACAATTTCAGTCTTTTGATCTCTTATCTTGTCTAATCCTAAATACTTTGTCTTCATATAAATTTGGTAAAGATTTCTTTTAGTGGAGATTTCTTTCATTCTTAATCTTGAATATTCTAATCCTTTGGTGCTACTGTCATTCACTGTGATTTATTTTTTTAAAATTTCATGAAAGTTTGTTACATGGCCTTGTTCTTTTCTACTATTTGTACTTCTGCATGCACAAATATAAAGTATTGTGTTCTGAGATAGCACTACCTTTTAGAAACTTGCTTTTCACGTTATGCTGTTTTTTCTGCGCTTAAAACTCTGCAATGCTGCACCCTTAAGAACAGATTGTTTGCGTTGTTTGCCCAGACTCAGTGATATGCTTTTAGTGAAGAACATGCAATATTATATAAGAAACACATTTATTTCCCATATCTTGTGTGGGACTGGGGTAGCAGGTAGCAAATGTGTACCTACTGTACATAGTCTCTCCAGTCTGCTGCAATTTTCTGAATGGGTTACCTTCATACTAAATGAATGGTGAAGGTCATATTTAAAAGATGATTCACAGAAACAGAAGAAAAAGATTCTTATAAAGTCCTGGTGATTATCACTTAATTAGCATTATTTGGCTAGATGCATTTAGTGATTCTCACTTGTGGCTGCTGGCTGCCAAAGGTACAAAGCTGGTTTTGCACCAATTCACATGATTTCAGCACAGATGATTTAGCCAACAAGACTTGTTGGTTTTGCACTAAATCTTCAATCTGTGAACATGGAATTTCCTGTGTAAGGGGATGAGATGTATGATCCCTAGAGCAAGGCTGCCGTGATATTGAATTGAGAAGCCTCCCTGAGTACCTCAACAATTTGCATCTCTGTAACTCTTTTAGTATGTCTGCACAAAACTTTTCTTCCACCAGTATGTGGCTGCTACCAGCCACAAGATAAGTAGAGGTACCTCAGATACTTCCTTGGCATTGCTAATGAAACAGCACTTGATTGTGGCTTCCTCCTCCCAGCTGACTCGAAGGCTGTCAGCACTGCCTGTCAGCACTGCAGGAGCAGTGGCTGTGTTTCAGCTTTGGCAGGTGTGTTGTTGTGACATAGCATCAGTTCAGACTGTCTCTCCCACTCTTCTGAGTCTGTTGTGACTGCAGTTTGCCAGTCCTTGGACACAGCCTTGTGCAAAGCTGCACTCTCTGGGTAGGCAGGGCTGATGGATGATTTTGGCTTGGCTGCATTTTAGCAAAGCTGTAGGGAAGAGGTGCATACAGAAGACTGTTGCATTGTAATTTCTTTCATTGCACTCTCAGCTTCAGGACTAACTCTTACATGCCAGCATTGGCTGTGAGCACTACTTCATAATTTTGATTCAGAACAGTTTGTTTTGTTTTATTTTATTTTGTTTTGTTTTGTGAGATGCATCTAGGCAACATTTAACAAAAAGACCCCAAACATAGAGACTTATAAATGTTTTTTATCATATCTTATCTATCCAGTGCAGAAAGATTTTTGTTTCAATGCAGAGGGATTTTTGTTTCAAGGATGAAGCACATATTTTTCTGTTTATCTGAATTGAATCAAAGTAGTGAAGTATTTTGTTCTGATAATATTTTTATGCTCTGATGTCTGATATGAAAAAAGCATCAGGTGATCAGGCAGATGTTTTCAGATGTCCTGCAGCACAAAATCTTGACTTGCCCTTTCTTTGCCGATGTTGCTAATTAAGATGTTATTGAAGAAATTCTAGAGAAATAATTCTCTTCAATAATTTATACTCCCAGTTGATCATTCTAAACCAAAAGTCTATTTATATACATTGTATTTGCAGAAAGGAGCAATAGAAATAGAATAGAATAGAAATAGAAATAGAGGGTGTGCTATCTAAAACAAATGTGGAAAACCAAGAAAAGTATATAAGGGAAAAAAGGCTAGGTAAAACTTTTCCAAGAGAAAAGAATCTTAAAAAGAAGGAAAGGTAAAAGAGAAATTGTAAAATGTTGTAAAATGAGAATTTGTGACAACTAGCACAACCACCATTTTTTCTGCACGTAAGAATTTCAGTGGGTTGCTCAGTGTGTAGATTGGTTTGGAAGCTAGCATAAGAACCAGCTTTTTTTAAAAGAAATTTTTCTTCAAAAATATGACTTTTTTTTCAGAATCCATCAGGACAGCAATGTAAGAGTTTTACCAAAAGTAGGAGATGTTTCAGGGAAAAATAAATGGTGCGGGAATATGTTTCTAATTGTTACAATTTTAGGAGGAAAAAATTAACTTAAACATCAGTTGTTGACAGCTAAAACACTGTTGTCTGCTTCCCAGTTGTGCTGAAAATGAGTACAAAGAGATTAAACTCTATCATAAAACTATGAAATTGGGAAAAATCTCCTGCCTCCCCCCATTCAAACGGAACATTATGTTACCATAAATTAAAGCCGGTATAAGAAAATTATGGCAGAAGATGAAGTCTTCAGAGTTCATTTGCTTGAAAATAATTGCTTATTGTTGATCTGACTGTTTTTATATTGATGTTGCACAATGAGTCATGTTTTACACTTTGGTAGTTGTGGCTCTGCACAAGAAATTTATTTGATCCTCATTTGCCATTAATTAACAGTTGAGTGTATATTCCTTGAAAATATATTGCATTAATGTATATTTTATGTCTTTTCATTCTTTGATTTTTGTAGAATGTCAGTCTTCATTTTATTTATCCTTAGTAGCTGCTTAGTGATACAATTTTAGTTTTTAAAAGCCTCTTCTAGGAGTAGATTACTTTGCCACATGTTTTTATGCCTTTCCTTAAGTGTTTACTCTTCTAAAAATATTTTGGAAGCAACCCCAGGTATTTTCCTATAAAATGATTAGAACACAGTGCTATTCAAATACATTTATTTCTTTGTGTTCACATTGCAGGCTTGTATGTGTGTATAACTGCTGTGCTTGTTGAAGTTTGGCTGTTTCCATTTGCAGACCTGAAGTAGGGTTTGTGTGCTTGAAAACCAGTTTGCTTTTTCAAATGCATCAGGCAATGTAATAAAAGATTTTGAAACAGAGCTTGTGGTGATAATATCCTTTGATGCAAATGATACAAAAGTGGTGAAAACCGCAGGGCGACGTATTTAAAAGTAAAGCAATAAAGCAAAACTACCAAATATACTTCCAGCTTATTTTTGCAGTGGGCAACAGTGGGAACAATGAAGAAGTCAGAATGATGTAAACATAAAACATCATCAATTGCTTCTCTTATGAGGCCAGACATTAAGGGATTTTCCTCACTAAGTTCATTGTAAAGTTTGAGACTTTTAAACTTTACCATTTTTACAAAGAATGGCTCTATCCATACAAGACATATTTATATGCATTGACCACTGAATTGACATCTTTTAATCAAAACAGAAAACAAGAGTAACTAGTGAATTCTCTTTGGATGTAAGTTCTCACTCTTCTTTATCAAGTGTGTTTTTCTTATTAATACCTGTAAATATGATGTATATGTATATGTCTTACAGTGTCAAATTTTCATCAAATAGATTTGCATGTGTATAAGGGACATAAAAAATGAATCAGGACATAAATCAACAAGTGAGGTCATTCAGAAGTATCCTTTGTTCTTGAAAAGAAAGAACTCAGAACTTTTAAATTCTCAAGACAAGTTATTTTGCCTGGCTCTGTATCGACAACTTCCCAAACTCAAGGTTTCTCAGGGATTCAAAGGGACAAAAATTATCCATAGTCTGTCAAAGAAGGATGCAGTTTCCACCTTGAAAATATATACAGTAGGTTATAGATGTTACAGAAAACCAGATTTTCTGCAGCTTCTAATGTACAGAAGTCTGGATTTTATTTTTCAATGAACTGGACCCTTAGCTAGTAAAGAAAAGCAGTTTAAAATGTACTTTTGGAGCTTTAGTATGCTCAAAATGTACACTTATTGCCATATCATATCAAACACATTTGTAGCCTCTTTCACGCTAAACTTTTCTTAATGTGCTTTACAGAAACAGATCAACATATTAAAGGGACACTGTCAAGGCTGTTAGTCCCAAAAATTGACCTACTTTGACACTGGTCCCATACTGAAGCTTTTACTTCTGAGGTTTGTTCTGTGTCCTTCTTCCTGGAGAACTGCTCTACACAAAGGCTGGACATAAAAACATACAGTCAGATAAATTTTGTTTCAAAAAAGGAATTTTAGAAAACATGATGTTTTGGGAAAATTCTAATTTTGTGATCTTTAGCAGTGTTTTTTCTTAAGGTGCAGGTGTAATTGCTGTCAATGTCAGGAGGAGATCCCAGTGCTAATATAATGTGTGACTCAGAGGGCTGAATGTTTATGTCTTGGCAGGTTTAAAGATACAGAAGTGGCCAAGATCTATTGAAGTGCTGCATGGAGTAAGAAGTCCATTCAGCCCAAAAGTTTGTCCAAACTTAACAGCCATCTTCCAAAAGATGGCTTGCATTTTCCTGGAGCAGATACTCCCTGCTTTCCCACAGATTAGGCTCTATATTAAAATAAGTTACTAATTAACCATTTAAAGTTTTGGTAATGCCAGGAGCCTAGCTGTATTGATTCAGTAAAACTGTAATGCAACTCGTTGCTTGCCAGGCTGGTAAAATAACATCATAGACTACTGAATTCATTGCCATGATTATCTTCATAAAATTCTTACTTTTCTCTAGTCATTTATATTCTTGGGAAACATTTATTTAAAAAAATCCCATAACTTTGATACAAATTTCTGTAAAGAAAATTAGTGGGGTGGTACCCCAGCATTTTTGGATTAGATATGAATACCTAACTCATGCTGTTTGCTAATTGTCGGTTGTTTAATAATGACAGGCATTCTGAAGCACAGAGCAGAGATACTTTTAAATACAACATGAACTGAACCAAGATGTGGACATACATTTCAAAATCCAAAATTCATATTTCTTTTCTGGGGCAATTCTGTTACAAAAATCCAATTCTGAGTGCATGGCTGCACATGACTGGCATCTCATCTCCTCTCTATTTGTATTGGCTAGTAATATTAAAGAAAAGAAATAACTCATAACTGATGTTTTCATGACAACAGACCTGATGTTTTTACAGGAAAGCTGACATTTGTAAAGTCTTGTGCCAAATTCCATGCCAAGTCCCACATTTCCCAGGAGGTGATCTGGCAGTGGTTTTGCTGGATTTATACCAAAGAGAGAATTTAACATCCTCTTGCAAATAATTTGCAAGCCAATGCTACTAGGAAGCAGGCGAGCAGTACCTATTCATCTGCATTAACTGGTTTAATGTATTTGATAGAGAAACATTTTATTCCATTATTCAGTCATACTGCTTCTCTGTAACACCTCTGTAGCTTATACAAAGACTCACACTTTGTTTCAAAAATCTAGTTCAAAAAAATAGAACAACATTGCTATTTATTCTACTACAGTATTTCTTCAGTGATTCAATATCTAATAATGCTTCATGGTTCTAATATTTGGGGATTTGGCTGTCATCAGAAATGAAGTCCTTACTTTAACAGAGATAGCATATTGAGAAGGTTATAGACTTGCACTTCATTTTGTAATGTCAGAAAAATTTGCTAGGTTTGATTTTTTTCCTTTGCTCTCTTCTTTGGGGAATTAATTTCTACAACAAATGGACATTACAGTTGGATTTCAGAACTGATTCTGTGCAGTTTTCATGGACGCCTCTGGCTAGCTGAAGGCTGCCATCGTATCACTGTTGCTACCGGGCACACTACTTAGTTGGTCTTAACTCCCATTTTCCCCCTTCCCCTCAGGAAAATTCACCGAAGTTTGTATCCCTCCTGGCTAACCCCGTAGCTGTCTTAATAACCTGAAGCCTGTCCCCAGGCTACCTGTCTTGGTGCTATCTCATCCTCTGTCTTGCAAGCCCCAAAGTAGTTAATGTGACTTCAGCAGAGGGTCAGGATTACCTGCTCTTGTCTCTTCAGTGTTTCTGAGCTGCTTTTGGTCCTAACAGAGGCCTCTAGCAAGAGCTGTGCCTGTTCTCTTCATGCCACTTCTGACAGATCTTCTGTGTCCACCTGGAGTGTTGCTTTTCACAGGAAAAGGGAAAAGTGATCAATACAGGGTTCAGATACAGTCACAGACCAAATATTTAATGCAAACCCAGCACCTCACATAGTTTATCTCAGCATGAATAGAGTTGTGTGGCTGTTTATGACACAGACGAACATCAATGTGTTATTTAGCTCTTGTTACCAATTCCTTGAAAACCCTGGTGTATAGTCTTCATGATTTTCAGCACTTTATAATAAACTGGTAACTGAACAGTTATTTGAAACCCAAATAATTGAAGGGCGTTTTTTGGAGATCTGTTTCCAGTTCTTTTCATTTATTATCTTTAATTTTCATAATTCTCTATCAGTACTATAGCTATTATTATTTCTGTCTATACTCTCATTTCTCCTGCTTTTTTCAAGATTTTCCAGAAAAGCACCCTTTCTTCTTGCACATGTTTGTAAACTGTTTTGTAACCCAAATGCTCTGCATATGAACTTTTAGGTATGTCTCATTTGTATTATATTTCTCAAGAGCTTAACCTCATGTCTGCAATTTAAGTTTTTTTTTTTTTCCTATCCTTTCAGATTATTTTGTTCTACAGCAATTGCAAAAGTTAATAATTATATAAAACATTGTATCTAAGAAATCTGTAGTAGGGCAGAAGAGAGCAGGCTGTATGGATTCAAGCTTTGGTCTCTGGGTGTTGGGAAAATCATTGCTGCCATCAGTCCCACAACTGTAAGATCACGTGGGACCCTGTCGCACCAACTTGCCTCAGCCACTCTTTCTCAAAACTGATCTCTACTGGGGAACCACAAGGTGCTTCACAAGACGTTTGCTTGCAGTTTGTAAAAAAAACAACCCTCCTTAAAAACAGGGAACAGCTAAGGTTGGAAGGGAACTTTGGAAATTGTCTGGTGAAATGTCCTGCTCAGGATACATATAACTTCAAGGTTAGGTCATGTTACTTCTCATGTTATTCATATTTCTTGATTATATACTGTTTATTTGATAGTGTTTTACATATATATTTTGTTTCTCATACAGGTCTGTGTTCCAGAAAGATGTGAGAATGCAACCATACATTTTTACTGCACATGCAGACATTGACACACCTTTCAAACCATGGTATATTCCTATGAAACTATAAAATATAATTTAATATAATATAAATGAATGATTGGTTTACTCAGACTGTGAAAAATGATTACAATAATCCTGGATGTTACTGCCTTAACTAAGGCTTTTCAGCTTATTTATGCAATGTCCCTGCTCATTTCATGGCCTAAGGTCAATTTCCTTTACCTCAAAGAATTTCCAAAATGTAGAGAAGTGCAGGTAATTACTTGCTTGTTATTTTTTCCTAACACTTTCTGAGGTTAATCAGTTGGTAATGATGTTTCTCTTCTATTCTGTTTACTAATTTCTTATTCTAACTTTTTTCAGTTCCAGGTTGCCTTCTGGCTTGCTGCTAGAACTTGTTAGTTGCGAAACTAGAACACAAGATATCTTATTTGGCTCTGTTATTTTGGCTTATGGAATGTCTGATCTTTATTTTTTTGTCTTAAGGTAGAGCACTTTACTGATTTAGCTTCATGTCTCATTCTACCATATTTAATTATTCACTTTACTCAGTTTTAATGCCCTTTATCCAGATAAACTGAAATTTGTGCTCCCCTGAAATGGTGTGTCAGGGTGCTGTGTCTCTGCTAAAAACATATTTGAAGGGATTCCTAGGAAAAGAGATAGTGTTCTCAGGAGTAGGCAGAAAGAAATGGTAATATATTTGCAGTGATTCTAGCTGAGGTATGCGTGCTTCTTTTCATGTACTTCCAGTAGAGAGAATTTCTGTTGATGTTCCAATGGAAAGAGAAAATGTTGTTCCAAGCATGCCATTCAAAGACAGGTGTTTCTCCTTCAGTAAAAGGGGTCTGGTTGCCCTCTGTGACAGCAATGATATAAAAATGCTATTTGCTTGATTTTTAATGAAAGCATCAAGTACTTATTTCACATCCACTCAAAAAGAAGAGCTGTCGTAGTTTTTCTGTCCTGTGTATTCACAAGGAAATACAAATGCGTTGTTCTGTGGTCTGACTCTGCACTTTTGCCTAATCAGAGCAATTTTCCTGCTTGTCATGCATAACATTACTACAGCTTCAAGCAATTAATTGGATAGTTCTGTACTAAGATATCCCCAAACTGAAGACTTGTGGAGCATAATAGATGAGCTGTCTGCATCAGAACTGCAGCCTTAAAGATGACAACCTGCAACGTCCAGCAAAATTTCTTTCTTGACTGGCAGTCCTTATTGCTGACATATATTTGATGTATGCTAAGCATATCCATTGCATGTCAGTTTACAGACCTTTAATTCTGCAGACTTTTCAAATTTGTTTTGAAATTCTCAGTATGAGTTTTAGGATAAAACCTCATAGACTGAGATCCTGCACAGCTCTGCTTGAAGATTACAACCTCATTATAAACCTCATTTTGTAAAAAAGTGGAGTCTGGGTGCCTTTGACAAAGTTTTCTTGACTTACCATGAAATGTGCTATGCACTAACTGGCTGTCATTCTCAGCTTGACGGAGCTGATTTTGTTTAAAGCACAATGTAATGGTTTTGGTAGGGAGAGGTAACAGCACATGAGTAATGACGAACAATGTGATATAAAATTATCCAAAGTGTAAGGTTTAATTTATCTAATAGCCCAGAATTTCAATGTAAGAAGCTTATGGCAAAACTTTTTCTCTAAAGATTTCTACAGCTATCGAATAGAGAATGGTCTATCACTGTAATGCCTGCTTGTATATTATTGGCCTTTGAATCATGGACAAGAATGAAAATGTGTCAGAAAATAAGAGCAACTGAGCCAAGCAAACTCGGTCTGTAAACCTCTTATTCCAAAAGTGCCACAACCAAGTGTGGGCATACTTAACCTGAGTAAAAAAAAATACTAATCCAGATTATGCACAATTGTTATTATTTGAATAATATTTTCTATTAAAACGTCTCCTTTGAAAACCAGCTAGCCTTATAAAAACTTGATAAACATACATATTCTGGAGATGATAAAGAAGTCTGCTGACTAAGTTAGAAATCAGGAAAGGCCAAAATTATGGATCTGTTTGTATGCATTACTTCTTATTCTTTAATTAAGTTTGATTATGTGGATTAAGATTCTGTACTTCCATTATAATGAGTAGTAACTTCCTCAATCTTCTCTCATGAGTTATATAAAATGGGCAAAAATTACAGAATACCTGTAACTTTCCAATGAGTATTATGAGATCTGCTTTCAGATTTAGGTATCCATGTATGATGGATTGCATTCATGTTCTCTCACTAACTTTTTTAGGTCATAATATCACATGTTTTTGCAGTAAACCATTTCTATGATAACAGTTATAGTTTTCTTAATACAGCCCTCTCATAGCATCTTTTAAACTAAGTAGTTATTTCAACTTCAGTAGTTAAATAGTCATGAATGTATTTTGAATGCCTATACTAGGACATTCCCCTTTAATTCTTAGATCTGTGGGGTTTTGTATGTTTGCTCAGTACTGTGAGGTTTCTGTCCACATGCTTCACATAATCTATTCAAATCATGTTCAGGACAGACTACAGCAATTTAGGGAGCAACATGAACTTGGAGTTGTTAGCTCACTACTTTCTCTCCTTTTGTCCAGACTGGTCATGGCTGTTCCAGGATAAATGGGATTGGGCTGTGGCCAAGTAGATGCTGACAGTGTAAAAAAGAATCTCACTGGACTGCTGAAGTCCTGCCCAGAGAACTTAGAGCTTGCCAACATCCTGCTGTAATTTCTGAGTCAGGTAATATCCTTTCCATAACAGCCATTTAGGAACAAAAAAAATCTTTTGAAACTCTTGATTGAGGGCAGCCATTGTCACATTAAACAAAGTTCCTCTCAGCAATTAACAAATTGAGTGGTTTCAGTAGTACCAGGGCTTTACAGTCTTGTTTTAAGGAATTGTAATGGTGTTTGCAGTCATCCATGAGGAGAAAAAATGAGAAAGTGTTTAAAAAAATTGTAGTTTCTTTTTTTTTTTTTTTTTTTTTTAATTTGATGCCTCAAACAACAACAACTAAAAGGCTAAAAACAGTAAAAACAACTAAACAAACATAAAAATAATAAATGTTAACAGTGAAACTTGTCTTGGAATAGACTAGAAGAAAAGCTGCAAATTGTACTTACAAGGAAAAAAATGTATTTGGGGGGAAACATGTAGGCAACCTGATTATTTGAGGGAACTTACTGGCATGAAGTTTAAGACAAAAGCTAAAGAGGGAAAAACCCCACCTTGTCAGATTTTGGTAGTACAATGATGAGCAGCCTTTGTTGCCATTACTGTAAATGTATGTAGCTAAAATGCAGTTAATAGTAAAGACAAAGCTTTCCATGTCAGTATTAAACTGTAGAACTAGTGCTTTTTTGAGGGGGTGACCTTCCCCTTGCTGGTGTTACCTAATCCTTTTCCCTCCTACATTGTCATAAACTACATTTTGCTCCTCTGGCAGTATTTGTCATTTATCATTTTTTCTGCCCCTGCTTCACAGGAACAGGGGTTCAATCAATTTGGTATTTTTACTTGTGCACATTATCCTCGTCCAGTCACTCAGTAGCACCTGACACTTTGCTTTTCCCCTTCCCTGTCTCTCTTTTGTAAAGGATTGAATTGTGTTTTATACCCTAATCCTTTCAAAATGCCGTGTACCTTTCTAAACGATGGCAACCTTCTGACAAGGCAAGAAGATGAGAAAGCTGGAAACCGTATCAGGAGGACCTGCTATGTTTGCTGTGACAACAGGGGAGGAACACACTCACTTTCTCCATTTAGGTCTGAAAGCACCTCTGCTGTGTTTCTGACAGAGAGGGAGGAAAGGTGGAGACCCGAACTGCTGGTCTTCTGTGCTGCCACTCAGCCCAGCCCTCCCTCCCTCCCTTTGCTTCCTCCCTTTGCTTCCTCCCTTTGCTTCCTCCCTTTGCTTCCTCTTTGTCTCTTCCTTCTGTCTTCCTAACAGCTGAAGAAAGGGTAAAATAGGGAAAGTTTTTCTGAGAATTATGCAGTTCATACCAAAATAGGAGAATTACATGTACCAGACTGAAAAAGCAGAGAGACTAAGAAGAGACTAAGAGTAGCTAATTTGTGTCTATGTGTGTCACAGGCACTGTGTTCCTGGATTCCAACCTGGATCAGTTGTTATTTTAGTCTTGAATTCACTTTAAAGAAAGCAAAGTGCTTTTTTTTTTTTTTTTTTTACCTGGTAAGGTCCTCATTTACATCATTTACATGAACCTGTCAAGTGTTATGACATTTAATGTTAAATAATGCCCCTTTCATTATTTTACTATGGGTCTATTGCACTCTGGAACAACCACTGCTATGAAACATAAATGTTTCTAATGGTACAGTCACAACCAGGGACATGGGAAGGAAGAAACTCAGCTAAGAAGCCTGTTACAGGAACCACCAGAAGAAGGGCAGACACCTTTGCTGTCTTTGTCGCTTCCTTCTCGTGGGCCAGTACTCCAACTGTTTGAACTTGCATTGCAATAATATTCTCTAATGTCATCCTCAAAATCATATTTTTGCCAACAGTGGTAACTATAGAGAAGAAAACTTAAGCTGGAGTGCTCAGCTAGTCTCTAGATGTTATTGCTGAGGAGCAGGAGACCAGATTCAAGACGAAAAGGCAAAATCATCATCTAAAGGATTTTATTTAACCTGCAAAGGGATAAAGGGAAATTTGAGTCCAATTTTGTGATGCCAGAACTTAAATCATGAGAAAAATGAAATATATTAAATACATGTAAACTTACATGCTGACAAACTTAGGTACAGTTTTCCTACTGTTATCAAAAGATTTAAAAAAGTCTCCTTACACTGTTTTACTTTTTTTCTGTACTGCTCAGTCTGGAACTTCTGGTGCTTAAATACATTAAAAGGTAACAATATATTATGTTCATTCTGAAAAGTAATGCATATGCAATAGGTTGTGAATTAAAAACCCTGAGAGCTTTCTTGTGATGGATAAGTAATTTAATCTGTTTCATCTTACAGAGAAAGATGAGACAGGATGATGATTGTCAACGGTTTTTTTTTTTTTTCTCTTCTTATTTCTTTATTCACTCTAGTGCATGTACTAAACCATAAGAGAGAGACTGTCCTCATAAAATTCCAGCTCAGGATTGAAAATCCAGGTGTCCTGAGTAAGCATAAAATTTTGTGTGCTCCCTTCTAAGGAAAAAGTTCAAAAGACTTGGAGGTTTTGTGTAATTGGGATAAGCAACAAGATTTCATGCTTATCCAAATAGTACTAAACATCTCAGTCTTTGAACTTTTCCTTGGAAGGGAGCACTAGCTATAGAGATGGGAAGAGGATTCAAGGAAAGAGAAAGTATAGATAAAAGAGAAGGGGTAACTCTGTGTGTCTGTATTTGTCTGTGTGTGAATATGGAAGTGTCTTTTGCAGCAGTAAGGAACATTTACTTTGAAGGCAGCAGAAAAGAAAAATATCATGAAAGTATTGCATGTACAGTTCAGCATTGTGTACAGAATTTAGGTTCAACCTTTTGAAGGAGCTAAATTTGTATTGCAGCCTGTGCATATTCTTGGTAAGTTTATCAAAGTGTTTGAAAATCAGTCCATATATATATATCAGAATAGACCGGGGTCCAACTTCAAATTTTGCTATGAAAATAGATATGAAAATTGCAAAGTGATAACCTAGTTGTCTTCCATGCATTGAAAAAAACATTGAAAAAAACATTGAAAAAAACCCAATCAAAGTAATTGCATTAAGACATGCTGGTAAAAATAACTGCAGCTAAGGATTTCTTTAGCGTATTTCTCCTAAATGCAGATTATTTCAATGATATATAGGCTTGATGATTATTAATCAGAACAGAATTTATAATAAAGTTGTTATATGCTCATGTTTACAGTGGCTGCAGTAATAATTTCAAGATAGGATGTAATAAGAAATAATAGAGTCAAAATTACTTTTAAAAGGCAAACATGTATCAGAATGGACCATGCCTGCTTTTCTGAGCTCTTTATTACTGTGCCAGTTAAACTGGGAGGTGTAATGGAAACTGTGTCTTCTATGGGCTGAATGAGAGTAATGAATGTAACTCAGAAATTTGAAACTACAATTTAGCTGAATACTAATTTAAATTACTTGAAATCTATTTTCCCAAGAAGTATTTCTTCCCAACGACTGCTGTTAGTGCCATTCATTAGTGCAGTGGGTTAGTGCCATTCATCAGGTATCCACTGAGAATCAAATTCTGATTTCCTTTATTTGGAAAACAAGGTTTTTATTGAATTCAATGATGAGAAACTAAGCTCAAAACAGCTTATAACATATTTTTGAGGGTTTATAAAAAGCATGCTAGGTGTTGTCAAGTCTAAATCTATGTCAAGTCAGAGAATTCTTAAATTAAAACTCAGAAATGTAAACTTAAATCTAGAGAAGCTGACAGATTCACATGACATTGTAAATTGCCATCATAGGAAAAAGCCCCTGGCTTCAAACTACTTTAAAGCATAGATACTCTAAGTTAACTTTTTTGTATCGCTATGGTGAAAGAATTTAACCGACTGCACTTGCAGCTCTGGAACTTACTGATTTTAAGACGTTAAGGTTTATGAGTTGAAACTTACTGAAATTTAAGAGTATACTATACATATGTTAGATTAAGTGTGCCAGCAACTAAGTAAATTAGTCTAGGTAACATAACTTCAGTTGCCTTCAGCATTGCAGGCTCAAAGCTTCCCCGAGAAACTCAGGAAATCAATTGCCAACAACCTTTAGGATGTTGTGTCTAGGCTGGTTCTGGTGTTGGTACTGGATAGTGCAATATATATTTACATCTGTCTTCAGTAGTGAGTGCAACTGCAGGGGAAATACATTTTTATACATGAATTTTTAAAGGAGTTTAAGGTATTTGGGCACCTAAATAGTTTTAGAATTCAATCACATTTGTATTCTTATCCACACAGTATTTTAAAATTATTGTTATTTTTTTAAAAACCTGCAACTTATGTGGCCAAAGTATCATTCTTTTTTCATTCATGATGGTGGGTTGTGAAAATCTGAATAAGAGTCAGTCAAGATATCACATATGCTTCATGTGAAGTGACTGGACATCAGTCTCAATACATGAATCAATTTATGGTCCAGCTTCTTAGAAAGAAGCAGGAAAATTTTCATCTTTTTATGGCTGCATAGTATTGTTATAAATATTGGTGAAAATCTTCTAATAATCTAATAACTGAATATGATGTGACATCTTGTTTGCTTTCAAAATTCCAGCAATTTCTGAAAGTGAGAGAATTGTTATAAACAATCCCTACTAGAATCTTGCATTTTTACCCACTGGGTCTCTGTCAACAAATTTAAGTGATTTATTGTGGACCAGTGGTGTAGAGTTGATGTAAACTCTCTCTAATTTGGAGGGCTCTCCTCCACCAAGGGTGGACTGAAAACAAGAAAGTCCTTGATCCAATCAGTGGAGTAAAGTCAGTTGACCAAAAGTACTGAAGAGTTCTTCTTCAGTGCACTGATTTGAGGTTTAATCCATTTGCCTAACAAAGGCCTCTCTTATCATTGCAGACAAGCTAAATTATCCCAACCTGCTTTTTGCTGCCATCCCAGAAAGATTTAACTTTCCCACAGGATGTGTGTCATATCTGCCTTACAAACATCCCAGAAAGCCCAAACGGCTCGAGATGCCTGTGTTTAGACATCTGATTTGAGACATCTGTCTCCACTGACAGAAACTTAGATGCTCATTCACTAAATATAGATTCCTAAATCTAAACCAACAAAAGAATCCTACCCAAAAATGTCATGGCAATGAGTGTTTACTTCAGCCGTTAAATGGTTAATGAATGTCTGAGACAGATAACCAACAATCCAAGTCACTGACTTACAAAATAAGTGGCATATTGAATTTATAAATGAAAAAAAATCTTATAATGTAAATAAAGACAGGTCTTGGTAAATAAGTAAAAAATGTCAGCCCTGTTGAACCAAGGCTCAGTCATCATTGACTCAAATGCTTTGCAACTCCCAAAATAACATCAATAAGAATCTGCAGATACTTTATATGTATAAGAAAGCTTACCTTTTGGATAATTCTTTCACTTAAAGTGCTGAAATTTTGAAAGCAAATCAGGAAGTCAATTATTACAGGATTTGGGGTAAAATTAATTTGTGGATTTAACTGTTTCTGAATCCCATTTTTTTCTTAATAAAAACTTTTCTTATTTAGATGATCTCGATAGAGATAGTTCTTGACCAGGTGCAGTTGGTCTTACTTCAATTCATTTAAATAATGTAAGAATACAGTAAATAACTGCACTTAGGACTGAGAGGGAGTCATACCAGATATTTCATCTTCTCTTCATTGTTCCTCCCAAACTGTACTGGGTGAAGACAAACCTTTCAGCTGAAAGAAATTGTTTGCTTCACAATTTTATTTATCATATAGTTTGGTGTAATTTCTAGTTGTTATTTGTTGTTTGATAGAGTAAGAGGAACCAGGCAAACCTGAGGCTATCCTAGACTCTGTGGAATAAATGTAATTCCCTACCTAAAGAAGGCATGACCTTAGTACAGAAGATAAGACAAATAATGGCAAGAAGGATAGGGCATCCACTTGGTGGTAGTGGTTTAGGGTCATTCAATCTCCTCAATATGAAAAAGCCATATATTCTTTTGGATTTTTTCAGGGATGATTAGCTGAAGGGAAAGCAGTAGAGTGGGAAAGGAGGCAGGAAGCAGAGTATGTTAGAAGAGAAGAGGGAAGGGATGTTTTATATAATTTTCCTTCAGGCTACTTGGCGGTCTTTGGTTTATGGTTTTTTTTCAGATTGATGCTAAAGCAAAAAGTACTTTGCAGGAGTTTGCTTGTTTTATAACAGTATTAGGAAACTTTGAACATCTCTCTGCCATCTTGCCATTGAATCCTCATACTTCCTTGTAGCTGTTTGTGGAAGCATCAAAGAAATGGCTGCAGCATTGCTTTTACTTTTCTCTATAGTACTTCAAGAAAGCAAGAAATCACCTCAGTTTCTTCCTGTCTTGTTTTTGAAAGGAATGTGCAACTGGGACAAAAGTTGTTAGCAATAACAGTCCAGTAGTCTATTTTACTTAGGGTATCTTGGTCTCCCTTTTTTTTTTTCTCTTCAAAATCTTGAAGACTCTGAAGGTCTGATCCTTGTGAGATGAACCTCTCTGTGTTTCAGTATTGGGTGCCCCTCTTACAAGACTGCTTGCATGGAACACTGCTGTGAGACATCTGCTGTGGTACAGATAAGGTGTCCAAACAACATAGATGTGGATATTTCCATTCAGACAGGAATACTGTATTTCCATGGTTAATTTGCACATCTTCTAAATAAGAGTGCCGCATCACATTGCACTATCTTGCTGAAAATACATTCCTATAGGAGTAGCAATACTTGTAACACTGAATAATTATTGAATTGATTTTCCCACTTTGGTGGGGTTTACAGACAACCATGTCAGTCACAATGTATTCAGAAAAAAAAAAAATCTTAAGGAGGATGTTAAGGTGAAAGAAGGGTGAATTTATAGTCAGATTAGGGTATCTGAGAGTTTCCACAAGTCTAGTCTGCTGAGAAACAGAAATTTTCTTCTTTGTTACCAAGATATGTTGTACACTGCCATACTTTTGTTTCACTTATATTTCATCCATTTTTCTCTCTGGATGTGTGAGAAAACTTACAGTGACCTGAAAAATAAAATAAAGATACATTGATCTCCTATACTTACTTGTCTTTTGTGAACTTTCCAAATCTTGTTTTGTTTTTTTTTTCCCCCTCAGTGAAATTATGCTGAATTGTAATGTGTTTTGCTGAGATGAGGCTGTATTATATGTACTGACAGAAGGGGTAATATCAGCCTGTATCAGAATAATATGCAAGATGGAAGGTTATGTACAACTGAACCCGTATAACTAACTGTATTAGCATTTACCTTTAGCCACATGATTGTTCTAATGAGAAATGCAAATATTATTTTAAATTGTATGTAATATATATTGCAAATTATCATTGTTATCCAGATTAATGCTTTCTACCGTATTAAATAAACCAAGCCCTATTCCAGGCAAGTTAATACTTATATATCCTATGAAATGGATTGTTCTAAATCCAGCAGACATAGCAAGAAGTGAAATCATTTTCTGGCTTTTGCAGGTTTGAAGATTTGCAAAACATAAAGAAAGGGACATCTGGGCCTTGAAGTTGCTAGCACCCAGAAAGTAATGGGAGTTTCAGATGTGTAAGTCGTGGCTAAGAGATTTGCAAAGTTTGCAAGAGTTTGCAAGTTTACCCTCTTTAATAACCCCTATTTTTTTCTTGTTAGTTTGATTGTTTTTCTTAACTCCCCAATCTCCTGGCTTCCAAGTATGAAACTGATTAGTGACCTGGCCTTACAAGTTTATCCCCTTAAGACAGCATTTCCAGTAACACGGATCTTCTAGTACTTTCTAGCAAGCCTCACTGATAACTTTATGTTAATTTTAATGAAGTCTAAAGCCACAAATCCAAAATTCTTTGCTTCAGTATTATTTTAGATCTGAATCTCCTTGAGATTATTTCTTTTCCTTTACTGCCATTGGCAGATGAGCTAATATCCCTTCGAAGCAAGCAAAGCTCATAATTACTCACATGAAAAGCAAGCTCTTTGGGAGAATTCTCAGCTAAACCCACCCCTTAGAGAAAGATAGGAAGGGCACTGGCAATTAGATAAGCTGCTCTTCAGACATGAACAAACACATTTATCAGATAATTAGTAGATAAATTTCTGTGTATTTCTGGCACCAAGATCCAAAAGCAGTGCTAAGGCAGGTAAGCTCATCCGCAGAGAAAAGCCCTGTGGCTGCAACAGACTGCTAACTGAAGAGGGAGAAATGTCCTGCATTGTATTCCTTGCATGCTTCAGACACCCAGCGTTCTTTGTTGCGAGTTTTCAGCTAGTGTCACCTATTCTCCCATAAACTGGAAGGCAAGAACTGTCACGTACAGGGAAAGAGCAGCCCTCTGACTTTTTTTTTTTTTTGGCAGAAACTGGTGGATCAGTGAATTTACTACTGAGGTGGATGGCTTCAAAGAGTGTGTAGTGATTTCTGGAGGCCCATAGATTTCTCTCTGGGCTACAGGGGACCTTTAGTAACAAGTCCTGTAATGCTTTTGTAAGGACAGAGGACAGCTAAGTTGCTCCTAATGATGTGAATGTTCTGTCTGAGTAGATCATGAAAGAGATGTTGCATACTCTTTACCAATAATTAAAAGTATAAAATATACTGCTAAGTCCTTGTAATTTCTGTGTTCATACAGGTACATACATGTACATATAGATGTGCATTTATCTACATATAAAGGATACATATGAGAAGTCCTAGTCACATACTTTCTTAAATTAGAGAATGATCCTTTTTAGGATCAAAAATGCTAAAGTACTGCTTTAGTAAGTGTCAGAAAAATATGATATTTTTATTCAATAAACAAAGCATTACAGTCTAGTCAATATTATTGTAATTAATTTTCTTTTTCAAAATATTAGAGATTTCAAAAAGCACTAGTGATATGT
Organism: Turdus rufiventris; assembly: GCA_013186435.1. NCBI lineage: Eukaryota > Metazoa > Chordata > Aves > Passeriformes > Turdidae > Turdus > Turdus rufiventris. The sequence continues at coordinate 1,768,484 of PYHW01010717.1, forward strand.
CAAGGAATAAGTTTATGAACAAGTTTATATAACATATGGAAATGTTCTTCCCACAGTGAGTTATATGCTTGTAAAAATGTATTAAAAACATTTCTCAATGATCAAAATAATAAACCACAGTCTTCTGAAAATTTTAACATAGTCTCCAATGTTACTGGCTTTTTTTCTCTAAACCTTTCTGCATCTGCATATATATTTGTAAACATGGAGATTACATAATAGGTAGAATACATGATTATCTAAAAGCATACAGCTAGAAAGTGTTTTTTGACATATGAAATTAAATGCATTTTTCGTAAGTACAACATTTTTTAAAGGTTCAAATAATATTTTAAATAATTTTAAATAATTATTCCAAAAATAATTTTCATTTTTATTCTAATTCAGAATAAACATGGTGCTCAAGGGGTAAGCTTTTAAAAAATAATTGTGTTAACTTTTCCCCAACTAGTTCTATGATATATACTCAACATACTGTGTATAGTGTATTGTGATGGATAGGACTGTGTCATATATTAATCTGCAAACTTTCCTCAAAAATGCCATATAAATATATTTATTAATTTGACAAGATTTTAGAGTATCTTGGCATGTCTGATTTTAATCTTGTCTTATATGAAAATTGCCAATCACAGGTTGCAGAAAAATGAAGGATGGTTGTAATTTTGGCACTGCTGCCAAGAATAATTTCCTCCAGAAAGCAATTTTCAAAAGTCTTTGTTTCATAAGTTGAGCATTAAATTAAACTTTGTAGTTCTCAGGCACTAGAATCTATCCCATGTGTGCTGCTGTGGTTTCAACAGCTGTATTGGAAACACAATAGAACTATTTTGCTCACAGGGAAGTTAAATTCATTTATGTTTTTAGGACATTCTGAGAGCCACACACAGAAGGTGGTATGTAAGTGTCCGTGTATGAAAGCAATGACTATTACTCTAGTTGTGTGGCTTTATAGATAATATAACATAAACCGACCTTACTGAGAGCAATCAAAGAAATAAGGATTATCTAGAATGTTATGGAAAGTTTAATGGTGTTGGGAGAGACCCATTAACTTCTTTGCATGCATCTATACAGCAGTTTTAGTGCATAATTTCTTTATTCTTTATTTTTATTTTGGAAGTGAGATCACAAGAATTTATAAATACCTACATCTAAATCTCTATTCAGAATGGTATTTGTGTAATGTAAAGTTAGTTATCTGAAAGCTAGACACCTAAATGCACTAGTCATTTATATTTTCTCTATAATCAGCAGAGAGAAACATGCTTGTCCTGAGGGCAGTTTTCCTTGGTGTACATCAAAACTAGGTGGGATGAAACACCCTCTGGAGATGTCTATCTGCATCCATTAACCCTAGAGGGAGCCTATTTTATATTAGCTTTATCTATCTAGAAGTTAAAGATCTAACGGAGCTAAGACTCTCCCTTGCCTTTCCATTAATGAAAGATACTGCCAACACCTCCAATAATTAAAAAAAAAAAAAAAAGGAAAAAAAGAGGGAATGAGACCTTAGCCCTAGTAAAATAGGGACTCCATAAATTTCAGCAAACCCAGCACTTCAGCTGCCATGTTCAAGTCTGTTTATGTGTGCAAAATACAATACTTCAATGTAGTCTTTTTTTCCCCTTGAATGAAGGGTGTGATTGTATACAGCTATTTACCATCACAGCAAGCTTCTGCAGATACAACATACTAATTCTAGGAAGAGCTATAATCTGTAATGTTTGACTTTCCTAAAGCAAGTGTTTATTTTCTGCATTTAATTATTTGGTTATTCAGTTCAAGCAAATTCCTGAATAGTTCACGCCTTTTTCAGGTATTTAAAATACTGATAGTATTGCAAGTGAAGGCAAGAGTAGAAATTATAGGCAAATAGAGGTAACTGCAGCTATCTTTAAGCAGAAACTGGGCATGAGTAGAAGATGGCACCTGCTCTGCTGCAGTAAAAATTGAATGTTACCACCCTATATAGGAAAAAAGTAAATTATTTGTTCCTTATCTTAAAGCTGATGAATTGTTTGTTCCTATGCTACTGAGGAACTTTGGGCAGGTCCACTGACCTATGGAAACTGCTTTGCTTTCTAAAAACCTGCATCTGTGAAGGGTGTTGGTGACTGTGAGCAGGATCAGACGGCTTGACTAACTTAAGGATGTCACAATGGTTGGACAAACAATAGGAGTTAATAGACTTTTACAGAAGTGTCTCCTCTGTCTGATTTCAGGAGAAATGCTTTTACACATTTAACCAGCCTAGATCACTTCTTATATAAAAGGATATCTCTAAAATGGGAAATATTCTTGAAACACGTTAAATAGCAATGTCAGATGAAACATGAATTGATATCAAGTTTAGAGAAGAAATTCACAGAAGTTATTGAGAAGGCAGTAAATACCACCCCCAAGAAAAAATTATGAAGTAATGTGCACTGATTTTGATAGTTCATTAGCTGTACAATTGGTATCAAGATATGTACTGTTTTGAACACAGACAAATCCAGACTTCCTTTACTTCCATGCTATTCTCTTGAATAGAAATTAGGAAACAGTAAAAAGCAGGTATCTTAGTTTTGTTGGTTCCTGGCTGCTCACTCCCTTTTTTCAGCCCCAGGATGACTCATTAAAAAATCTTTGGAAAATGCATCTGTCATCCTCTAACACATCAATTATTCAATATACAGTTATCCTTAGTCAATGCATCCTCTAATCAGTGTTTTAGAAGTTTCTTGAACCAGTTGCTTAGGTGAGTTTTTGAATAGAGAGCAGCATGTCAGGCAAGCTTTGATGAAACTGTAAGTACCTGCTCATAAAAGGTATTCATGTATTTGTGACACAAGCGTCTAGTCCTATAACAGCAAGTACTGGTGGCCCTGACTAGTGGTGATAGTTCCATCTGTCCTTACACAAGCTGAAGTTCATGACCACTGTATATTTCAGATTTATACTTTCTAAAGCAATAAAACCTCTTATTGTCTTAATGTGGCAAACATACTAAGAGCAAACAGTGCCTGAAAGGAAATATAGAGCAGGCATACAGTTACTGTAATTTCTATGGGAGCTTTATTATGTAGGAAAAAACCTCACTTTCTAGTATTTGCAACTGCTAGAAAATCTCAGTAGCAGAGGGCTCATACTATGTTTTTAAAGCTGATTTCCCCCATTTTTTATCAAAGTGGATTTTATCTTGTCTTTAAGCAATACCAATGATAACTCTCAATTTTGGTGGAGGTATTTACTTTCCATCCTCCTCCTGAACTGGATGCTGTGAGAAATCCAGGGTAGTTATAAGAGTCCTTTTTTGCTTCTTTTGTGAGGACCTTGTGAGGCTTTTTAACAGCCTGTGCTCCTTAGCCGCAGATTGCACAGGGTCAGGAGGGTCAGGATGATTTGCGAGCTCTTCCTTGTGTGACAAGTTAGTTTTAGCCACAAATACACTCAAATACAGTATTATGCCTTGATGGCTTTCCAAAGTTGTTCTGCCCCCACACCCTGAAGAAGATGGATTGCTCATGATCTGTGTGTAAGATGCTGCTGCTGTAGTCTGTCTTTAGCTCCAGCTCACATATCTCACCTCTGGGCAACAGCACTGTGTAATTGATGTTCAGTATGCCTCAAGGGGTTAAAAGATTAATGCACCACAGAGGTATCCTGTAAGCTGCAGTTTTGAGGAGATAGACTCCAATCCACAGTATTAGGTTTCATTAGGAGGTTAAAAAAGAAGTTGCACCAGAATGTGTATTCGGCCAGCAACTGTTAATAGTTGCATGGAATCATAACGCACCTTTCTGAAGGTTTTTGTTGTTTGGGTATATGATTTCACCCTAATAACCACTGAGTAGAATTATATTTGATAACAACAGTTTCTTCAATAATGCAGTGAATCAATATACAATAATGGTTGTTATTTTAAGAATTTCAAAACTCTTTATGTAATTGAAATAATTTATAAATCTGACTGAATCCTGAAGCCTTGATTTCCCTGCTTAGGTTTTAGGGACTTACATGAAGACTTATAACTTCAGTAAAAAGTTGCAAATGTCCAGAGAAGAAAAAATTCAAGAGCATATATACTTGTATACACACACATATATAAAAATATGTACATATCCTCTTGCCCTCATTTATAATTTTTTTCTGTAAATTATTAGCTCTGCGAACATTCTGTCAAGGACGCTCATAATAGGCAGATAAAGTGTTATTGCAGTGATTGTATGGAGAGCTGAGTAACATTAAACTTTGAATGTGAATGGATTTTTTCCCAGTAACAAGCTTAGATTTCATATCTGATTCAGGCTTAACAATAGCAGTATAAGGCAAAAGAGAAAAAAAACCTTTTTATGTATATTCTGTTTAAATTAAGTGTTCTATTTTTTAAATTAGATGTGTAGAAGTTATTTCACTGAAGCTGGAAATTAAGTTCATTGAAAGCATTTGGCCATTAGCATAAATATCATAGAGGATGATACAAAAAAACCCGTTAAGAAATGGCATGACCTGAATAAGCCATTAATATTAAAGCTGCAGTTTGGCAGATATTTAAACAATAGTGAACATCACCCTTCTGGTCTGTCTCACTGGCAAAGTCTGCAATAGAAAAAGTGGTTTTGGTCTCATCTGAATTCAGGCTCAGCTGTAACTATTTGTATATAACAATAATGTGGTCGCATCCAATGTAATATGTTCAGCATTCTCAGTGAATTTCAAAAGGCTGGTTTAGAATAGGTGTCCCTGGCCCCCAAACTAAGAAATTGAAGCAAAAAATGGCACATGCTGGATTAAATACCACTGATTAGTTCCCAGATTGCCCAAAAACTCTGCCCAACTCTGCTTTGGCTACTGATCTGCAGACATAATCCTGGGAATTGGAGCAGCTCTAAGGTCTGCAGCTGGAGGCTGAACAAGTGCAGAAGGAGCTGGAAGAGATGAAAGGGAACTCAACATGGGCAGCAAGGCAGCCCAAGGACAAAAAGCATCACCATGTCTTTTAGCAACATCTGGGAGGAGTGGGAAAAGCTGGAGGAAGTTGGAGGGTATTAGGAAGTCCTAGTTGAGAAGGAGAAGGCACTACACAAAAAAGAAAAATCCCTCTAAGGTGAGGAGAGCATACCAGGCTGTTTATTCTTACACTGGGGTGAATACAGCAGTACTGATCCCTTTGGCATCAAAATGTTACAGTAGCAATGGGAGCAAAACTAGTTGTCAGACTACAAACAAAACAGGGGACACAACAACGTCTTTCATTCCTGTCTCTAGAGTCACCACCAAGCAAAACTATTTTGTTAATATTTTATTGTTATTAGTCATAAGTACCGCAAGGGAACCATTACAAGTGAAACACTAGAACAGACTGAGCTGACAGTAAGCTGAAACATGCCTAGGGCAACCGACTTCTTTTTTTGGTGTTCTAACTTTCTAGCTTCTGCTTGTGATGCATAATGTGTCAAAAGAATCCCTAAACTCCTTTAATGATTACTAAGGTTACTGAACAATTGATCTGAAAAAAAAGTGCAGTTTTGGGGTGACTATTTGAAAAATTCTGGTTTTCTTTTGTTGAAACACCCATATCAGCCTGTTTTTTCAGATCTCTAATTCAGCTACTGCCTATACTTTTCTAAATGAGGCTGAGCTTCCAGCAAGAAGGATGCCTGTATTTGAAAAACTCGGTCCTGTGATTTTTTCTGTGATTGTCAATAAATCTCTTTCCTCACCATTACTCATTTTATGTTCTATTACAAGTTGAGTGAACATCACATTCTGACTCCAGGTGGGGAAAGAGTGCTCCTGAGAGCTATCCAGTTTAGGCATTGGTAGGAAGTGCGTGTGGATAGCTGTCCTTACTTCATAAAGAAAGGCTGAGAGAGCTGTTGTTTGAGCTGGGGAAGAGAAGGCTCAGGGAAGACCCAACTGTGGCCTTTCATTACTTAAAGGGGCTTAGAAGAGAGAAGCAGACAGGCTTTGTAGTAGGGCCTGTAGGAAAAGGAGAAGGGTTAATGGTTTTAAACTGAAAAACAAGGTGGATTTAGATTTGACATAATGAAGAATTTCTTTACAGTGAGGTGATGAAACACTGGAAAAGGTTACTTGGAGACATGGATACCCCATCAGTGTGAATGTTCAAGGTCAGATTGGATGGTCTTTGAGCAACCTTGTCTACTGAAAAGTGTCCCTGCCCATGGGAGGAGGGTTAGAACCAGGTGACCTATATATGTCACTTCCAACCCAGGCTGTTCTATGATTATGAGATAAGCACAGTGCTTATGAATTAAACAGATTTGGGAATGCTGATCTGAGACTCATCCTGGTGACTGAAGGCCAGGGATCTGAAGGCAATAGCAATTCAAAATTTTTTCCAGGCTGCGTCTGAGTTTATTGTGAGCTTTAACCCATGTGTCTACGTGAGTTGTAAATTTACAGTTTTCCTATGCTGTTACTTTCATTTTTAGATCCTTGAGTTGGTTGGAAGTGGAGTTACATGCACTGAAACGTTTTTGGAAACCAAGAGCTCTTACATTTAATCTGATCAAGCACTTCAGAAATTTGTATTTTCCATTTACACTGCCTAACCTCATAAAATATAGTCTCTCTCCTTACAGAGATTGCCTTACTAATTTCTTTTGAGATTATATAATTTTAAACCAGATACATAAACTCCTTACAAAGTCTTATTTAACTTTAACTTTATAAACTTATTTTTATTTTGCTGTTGTGAGGAAAACAAGGGACAGAGCACAGCTCCTCCACTCTTCTGGTGTTATTGTACGTATAGGAAGGAGTTGTATATGCTTCCCTATTAATTTTGGGACATGTAGCTTGCATACTTCACTGCAATTACTTCTCTCTTCTAAATGTTGTGCCCTGAAGGGAGGAGTAAGCTAACATTAGGGATAAATGACTTTTAAAAATTAATAAGCAGCACAGACAATGTTTGCTTGATAAGGATGAGATGCTTTCTTTTGGATTTGGAGGAGATGCTGTTCTCAGTTTAAGCCATCACCTTCTATAAGCTTTTAAGAAAGAATAGAAGTGGATATGTTCCTGTGATTTCACTGCTGTGAATATTATCACACAGTGGGGTTCTTGTGAGGATTAAAAAGGACTTTTCTGTGCAAAGTGAATATTGCTTTCTGCATCTGACAGCACTGTGATTGCAGAAAAGATTAAATTGTTCTCCAGACACTGAAGACATTTGATGAAGAATTTCCATACATTACTGCAAATAATGAGGTATTTTCATAAAATGAAATAAGGAAATAATTATTTTTTAATTTAAGAAATGATCAAAAGTAAAAAAAATGAAAAGTCTATTAGGCTTATTTTTGTATAATTTTTCAAAGGGAATTAGCAAATAAATGTATGTTGCTATTTTTCTGATTGAATTTTTATGAAATCCATTTTCAAATTTAATGAAAAATACAAAGTCTAAATTACTCATATCTAAGAAGAAACTGCTGATGAAAATTTCTTCCAAGTGAATTAGTTTTCACTCATTTGTTCTGGTCACCCAAAGGTACAGAAAAATTCCTAGTTTTAGAAAATACTGAGCTTTCATTGCCCAGTTGAGTCATAAAGGGGAGAAGGACAGAAATCTTCAGTGAGTAAAGTCATATAGGCACAGCAATCTTAAATCCATTTAATGTGATTCAGCATGGAACAGGTATGGGCAGCTGCTTTCTTCTCACCAGTGCTCTCACTGTGTTAGTAGACACTCAGAAATGAGTCAACAAATTAGTCAGTGTTTACCATTTTAAAACATATTGCTCATCACTTCTGTTTTAGGAAAGGTTTGGTTACATTTAATCCTTCTAATCTCTTGATTGTACAGAATTATTCTGAGGCACGTTACCTTCCTCCCCACTGAACTCAGACAACATGACACTATCTTGTTTTTCCTGTAATCAGGAGCTAATGGGGACTACACAAACTGCTCCCTTCACTCTACCCCATTCTTCTCCACCTCCCTCTGAGGCAATCAAACTGTGTAATCATTAGAGAGACTAATCGAGACAACAGGATTAAGATCCAGAAGCTCCCTGTAAGCCTCTGCTGAATAGTTATCTTTAAATAGGCCAAAAATAGAAGCATGAGTAAGTCAGAAGTTCTCTAAGAAAATCATAGATCTAGTGGGAAAGAAGGATGTAAACTTAGTTTTTGCTGATTGCAGGAGGCTGTGTGTGAGGCTTCAGCTACATTACAGACAGCAGGTGCATTTCCTTTTTTAAAGGACACATGCTCTTTTTTAAAATCTGTCATAATTTATATTTGATAGCTATTTGCTCTCACCTGTTCCATAGCATTCATTGCTGTGTAAGAATTCTTTCCGTATGTACATACAGGGATGGTCTGGAAGTCAGCTTTCATATATGTGAGTGCATATTCAGCAGAAGATGTCTCAGAACCTGAAGTGTAAAGTGGTTTTAGAAATATTCAAAAGCGTGACACGTAAGAAGTCATGTATATAGAGCAGAACTTGGGAAGAAAAAGAGAATCAACTCCTAGTTCTCTGTGCGTTTGAGAGTGCATTCAGTAGGACTGCTAGTCTTTATAAAAATAATCTTGAAGCATAAAGAGATGAGCTGTGCAAAAGAACTGAAGAAATAAAAGGAGAAAAAAAGAGGATCTGCAGAGGCTGGGGGGAAATAGCTTTCAGCTCTTCATTGTTAAAGACATTAGAACTAAATAACAGTCTGGATTATCAGAAAATCCTTATAAGCTTATTTATTTATTTCCTTTTAAGAGAAGACACATTTATATTTGACAGTGCTTCTAAAGCTAAATAAATATGCAGCAATCTTTAAAAGAAGATAAACTAAAGCTATAATGTTGATCTTTATTTTAATAGTCCATATTTGCATGCATATGCATTTATATACAAGTAGTTAATGCTTGAGAGAGAAAGAAAAAGCATGGCAAATATATGTTCGTCAGTTTGTGTGAGAGTGTGAATGCAGGTTATCTGAATTAAGAATGAATTGATTATCTGTACTGCAATTGATAATGGACAATGCTAAATGTACTGCCCAATTAAAAATGCAAAGTTGTTTGGTTTTTTTCAGTAATTAAGTGGTGATTTATTTAAAAAACCTCTCATGGTAATTTAATAATTCTTCACATTTAGTGATAGGGTCTTTATTTCTTGATAGTGTCAAATATTTTGCTGTGTATATTTGTGTCATGAACAATTTTGCCAATATGCTATTTTTTGCAAATATACTCATGTCAATAAATTTGTCAAAGAAATAAGAAAAGGAAAAAGTGCCTGGGCTGTTAGGAAAGTGCAGAGTTGCCATAATAACATGCATAGACACGAGAGAGTATTATAGGCTCTGCTGAGCATTCCTCAGAGGTGTTAACGACTTTAAGCCTGTCAAGAATGTCTCCAGCTTGTACAGCAAAGACAATTCAACAGTTTAATAAAAAGGTGTAACATTTCCTACAGGTGAGCTCAAGTGATCAAAGGCTATAATGGAGCTTTTGTTACTTCATTCAAAGAATGCATTCTGGAGTTTAACCTTTGCTTTTGATGTAATGTCATCTTTGAATGCTAACAGCCTTTTCTAGGAAGGATTAAGTTGTTTGAAGTGTTTTTTGGTCTTTATTTAGGACCTGGCTTTGAAAACTAAAGAACGTGTGGAGTAACGTGCTATAAATTATGGAAAGGCTTCAAACAGTAATATCTAGAAAAACAAAACTCATGAAGGAGAAGGTCAGGACTGGACAGTTGAATTTGATCAACTATGTTCGTGTTCAACATGGATGTCTGGAGTTTATTCATATAAAAAACCCTTTTGGCTGAGACTATTTGTCAAATGTCACCAACTGGTCCATCTTTGTGGATAGGGTACTTGCATTTCCATCCTGGAAGTGGATAAACAATCAGCAGTTGATAACAATAGCAAAGCTGAAACTGTACAGGCTTGGTATCTGCTCTGTCTGAAGGATGTTTCTGTTCTTGAGGCAGAGATACAATATTTTCTCCTAAACCCTCACAAGTTTTCACCTGAGCATTTGTATTACTATTTATTACCAAGCCTCTGATTGTGGCTGTTGATGGCCTATGCAAAAATGTATTTGCTTTTGGGCTGCCAAAGAATGGTGACCTTTGCCACCTCGATTTCATCCTACTTCAAATACATGTTAAGAGTCTATAGTCACACATTCACCATCCCTGCAGATGCAAAGATAGAAGGCATACCATCACTAGATCCTCTCAGTGTTCCTAATAAGCCCTCCCATCTCCACTTTCTCCTCCTGAAAATGCAACCCAGCAACCACAACAACTAATTTCCATATGCTGTCCTGGTACAGGAAAAAGCAGGGATACTGAAAAGCACTGTGAGACATGACTTTTAAATAAATTCAAATATGATGCTGTCTAAGATTAAGCAAAATGTATAGAAAAAAGTGAACAGAAGTGACAGCAGGAAAGACATACTGGTGCTTTGTATCTGAGTAATGAAACCAGATAGACAAGGCTGATTAATTCTAGTAGTTATCACAAATTAATTGATTGTCTTGGCCTGGAAAGGCTAATATATCTCAATTCTCTGGCATAAGGTGGTTCGGTTAGTCTTTAGAAGCATCTACCTTGACAAAGAAACCAGAACATTAGTGAGAGTTACAGAATAGTTTTAGGCAAGGGTGTAAGCTGTGGGGAAATTCAGAAATTCCACATTTTGAAGCAACAATTTGGGCTTGAGGCAGGCAGTAATACTTCCAAATTACTGGAGCATATTATACTTTCAAAGTCTGAAATAGAAGGCCATGGAAATAGGAAGGGAATCGGTGCCTTTTAAAAAAACCTCCTGGCCTGATGTTTGTTTCTCCACCCCTCCTCCCCACCGCGACTTTCCAACACTAGAGAACAGATGTGGATCCTAGGAAAACAACTTCAAGAGACTTGTTTCAGATTGCCAGAAACAACAGCATCGTGGCATGTTTTAAAGTTTAGGGTGAGGTTCACTCTCTCAATTCATTGCCTTCATCTCAGTTTTTCTACAAAGTTGGCACTGGCACTTCAGTTCAAACTAGAAATCCTCTGGGTGTGCATCAATTCCTGTCCATTGCCACAGCTCCAAAGTGTTTCATAAATAAGCAGTGGAATTTATTTGTGCCTTTGAAGTTGTTGCACACAAATGGAACACAGATATTAGACTTAGTTCAGCACTGCAGCCTTGTGAGGGTGTAGGCAGCTGGGTCAGAACAGTGTGAAAGTCTGCTGAAGCACTGCCACGGCTGGAAGGTTCAGCACGGAGATGTTACAAGTGAAGGTCACAAGTAGAATGCAGTCCTGTTCAGGTAACAGAAACCTTCACAAACGTGGCTCCTCAGCCCTCATTTCTTACATGGCTTTTTTTTCCAGCCCCTGGGTAAAATCTGTCCTTCCTCATGGTGAGGACGATCTTCAAGGAAGGCCTTCAGACTCTGGGCTTCATCAGACAGCACAGACCAGAAACAAGTGTCAGGAGAGCTGGAAGAGAGAAGGATAGGCAGTCTTCTTAATGGTGCCAGAATTACAAGGCTGCTCAGTTACATGCATTTCATCTCTTGGGCTGACACCCAAGACAGATGAGGTGAAGGGATCCAAAAGAATGATTCTGTGCATCCAAGTGTTCTAAGTTTCTTACCCTGTTTTCGCAGGCTGACAACATGAAACTTTCTGCCTTGGTTTGCCTTAAATCAGAACATTGCCACATGTCTTTTATGAATTATTTTTAATGAATGCCACCAGAAGAAACATTCTAAAAGTAAAATGTGGGTTTATTTCAGGGAGCTGGAAAATTTGACACAATTGACATATTGTAAATGAATATAGTAATTATGTATACTATTTAAAGCATGTGCAAGTACCTATAGAAGAGCATAAGTAAAAAATCTGTTCACCTGTTCAATAAATTTTAGGCAGCAAACTTTGTGGGGATTTTGTGTCTATTTGTTTTTCTTTGTAATGAATTTGATTTTTTTTTTTTCAATTCTATTATTTCTTTACTGTTCCTCTATAATTTAGATTGAAAATGACCTTCCTCTGTTTTAATATTGAATATGATTATTGGACTCACTGACTCAGACAAGAGCAGTAGAATTTGTAGAGGGAGAAAATAGCTGTACATTTAAGGAAAAAAAATCCCCATTTTTTATGCAGACAGATAGTAACACATGAAATACATTTGTAGTATCTCTGTCCACAGATCCATATAGTTTTCATAATAGAGGAGAAGGACAAGGAAAAAAATCCCTCTCCTGAAGAGGGAGGTTGCAGGACATCACTCTAAAAGACTTCTCTAAATCTCTTTTGTCAACACCAGATGGATTACTTGCCAGTGCAGATACACCAAATATTGAAAAACAGGCATAACACGTACATAAACAAATGTGAAATGATTCCTTCCTTCATGTGCTCCATGGGAAGGAAACCTACCTCTTCAATTCTTAAAAAGTCTCAAACACTTTGATTTATAAGGCCTTTTCCAGTGTGTTATTGTATACTTTTTAGGATGTTCATTTTTTAATGTCCCACATACATCTTGAACAAAATACGTTGGGACAACTTATCCAAAAGTACCCAGTTGAAATTCTTGGTCTTTGAAGAAGCAAAATACAGTGTGTTCATTTTAGACACCACTTCATTTCCATTTCCGTAACTATTAGAGAAAATAGACTCCTACAGGATCAGAAATAAATTAACATTTTTATCGCTGTTAGCTATGATTCCAGTTTTTGGATAGTGCATGCTAACATGTGAGTTTGAGGACCGCATATTAAAATTTGTTTGTTTTCTCCTGGTAATACTGACAAATCCATAAAAATACTGCTCACATGAAAGAAATTATTTATGCCTCACAACTTTCAGGAGTTATATTGTTTTAAATTGAGACATTGTTAACCAGCATATGTAGTGATTCATCTTTATGAGCTTTGGGTGTCTTTCATCATCAGTATAATTTTTTCCCCATTTTATTAAGAGTGGTCTTTTTTGTTTATGAGAAGAGGCTGCTGATCCTGTGAAACTATTTGAGGGAATAAAACAAAGATATATCTTGATTAAATGATTCTTTATTTCATGGATAAATCCATGCTATAATTTTACTTATAGAAGTATCCATGAATACTAAGCAGAGCTCAGTTCTTTATATCTTCACTCATAGAGAAGTGGTTGATGTTTCTGACCAGACAATGAAAAATCCTGTCAAATAATTGTAAAAAACTTCCTTGCTGAACTAACTATTTGCTGCTTTTACTACTGCTGATGAAAGAAATGGCGGTGTTTTATATTTAAATGTTTATTTCATATGTATCATGATAATGAATGTTTTACTATAATAGTTGACCTTAAACCATGCCACAGGGATTTTTTTTCATAATTTCCTACTCGGTGGAGGAGTAAACGGTTTTATATTATGGAAATTCAGATAGTTACGCCTCCTGTAGAAAAGCAAATTAACTGACTGGAATGCCCCAACTTTTACATCAAATTATCATTTTATTGTCCTTTTCCCTAGTTCTGCTAGTCACACATTCTTTTTCATTCTATTGTGGAAATAAAGTGTAAATAGTAAAATGTACTTGGTTACCAGACAAATCTGCATACCTCTAACTGTAGATTGCAAAAGGAATGCTTAAAATTTATTTAGTGGCATGCAGTGCCTTATGAAATTTCTAAGGCAGAGTGAGGCTGCTGTCTTTATTTGCAACAAGAACTGTGTGGTTTGTTTTGTACTTATAAATTGCAAAAAAAAAAAGTGTAGAAACATTTTTTTTTCTGAATTTGATTCTAAGCAAAGCTAATTGCAAAATATGTTTGGTTAGGGAGGAGAACTGATGATAGTTGCAGTGTAGGTTCTTTGTCTTCATAGGAAAAAAAAAAGCTTATAATTTAGATACAAAGGTAGAATTAGAAAAAATATAGAGTTCACTTTTCATATTTTTAAAGCTATTAGAGGAAATAATTCTCTACATACATAGGTAGAAACTTTCTGGGCGGGTATATTATTAAGGGAGACTTATCTGAAGTATTTTCTCATTGCTGTAATTCCAACTTTCCATGGACTTCTCACCTGGATTCATTTCAATCTGAGGAGAAAGCATGAAAAATAACCCTAGACTGATTTTTTAGATTTTTGTAATCCGTGCTCTCCAGGAGCATGCTTACATGTTTTTCCCATCTGGTGCAGCTTTATGACTATGTCCATCCATCCTGTCACTAGTTCCCTGGGAGAGGAGGCTGACTTTCACCTGGCTACAGGCTCTTTGCAGGAAGATGGTGATGAGGTCCCCTCAGCCTCATTTTCTCCAAGTTAAACACCACCAGCTCCATCAGCTCCTACTCACGGGATTTGTGCTCCAGAGCCTTCACTAGTATCATTACCCTTCTACGGACCCTTCTCAGCATCTCCATGTCCTTCCTGAATTAAGGAGCCCAGAACTGGACACAGCACTCAAGTGTGGCCCCACTGGTGCCGAGTACAGGGGGAGAATCACTTTCCCAGTCCTGCTGGCCAGACTATTGCTGATACAGACCAGGATGCCATTGGCCTTCTTGGCCACCTCGGTCAATTGTGTTGAAACATTCCTGTATGTAATGAAAAAGCTGTTCCTCTTCAGGCTAGTGCTAGATGATGTCCTTAACCAAGTAGCTCACTAATTTATGCATTAATGATAAATAGGATCTCTGATAAGGTTTGTAACATGCTTGGGATGTCCTAGGTTAAAAATCAAATGTTGAAACTCAAAGTTTAAGCAGTAGTTTACAAATTAACAAATCTTTTGAGGTGTGTGTTATTGCTCAGTATAAACCTTTTTTCCTAACCTTTCCTAGTATGCTTTTTGAAAAACAGTAACTTGAAAGCAGACACCTATATACTGTTTTATCTCTTCGAAAATTAAAGAAGGAGGCATTCCTTTAAGTTAGGTCACTCTAAGGAGCTTTTCATCATAGCTTCTCTTTGACAAAGTAAGGCAATTCTGGGCAATATGAGGATAAGGGGAGATGAGACAGACTATAAAGCTTTTCACCTGGAGCAGAGGATTTTTTTCTCCCATAGTTGCGTCAAAACATGTTTTCAGCTTCTGCGATTTTTCCTAATCCTGTATGTTCCTTTCAGCTGTTTCAGCATGCAGGGCATGTTTACAGACAAGATAATGTAGGCAGGATCACTAGCTGGTTATAAGAGTTATTCATAGCTCTGTGCATAAGTAAGGATAAACAGAAGAGTTTATTTTCTTGACAAGATTCACTGTGTTATAGTTAGATGGAGTAGGTTTAGTATGTTGTCCTAATCCAGCTCTTACAAACAAGATATTTATTCAGCAAATCCCTTGCAGTGGATTAAAATCTTAACCTTTTGAGTCCCTTAGCATGAAGATAAAATCACAAGCAGAGACAGTCTTGAAAATATTTCTTGGTGGTATATAAATATTTGAAAGGGAGTTTATACATCTTAAAGCAAGATAAAAAAATCCTAGAATATCAAAACATTGAACATGATGACAGAAAATATTTATCTGTGGGAAAAAAATAATGAGTAAAAATATATATTAACAAGTTGCTGTCATACATGAGTTATTAAGGGAGTCTTTCCAATTGAGACTTACAAAATAAAGTTCACTTAGGACTTTTAATAGGTCAAGAAGAGCTACTGACAACTCAGGGCACTGCTTTCTTGTATAGATAAATGATTAAACTTTGTACACCAAATTCAGAGTCATCTTTGCTTTGACAATGTCTTTAATAATTAGGTTCTCTCCTGACGAAATTTCTTCTTGTCTTTTTTTTTTTTTTTTTTAGGGAGGTGTTCTATCATTCTGCATGGTAGTAATAACATTATTGCTTTATACCGAAGACTTTTATTCTATAGAAACTTGCCAAAATGATTAGTTACTGAGCATTGTTTTGAGACATATTTTTAGAAGTTTCAGCTATGTTAAAAAAATGAGCTTTCTTCTCAGAACAAGTGAATATTTTTTCTGTAAATGCTAATCTTACTTATGCTCCCACAATGAAGAGTGAAGATCATGGAGATGAGGTGTACTATAAATATTTATTCAGATTTAGAGAAAAAGTTTGATGTGTTAAGCCATATAATAGACAGAAGCAAAGTTGCCTTTTCCAAAGAAATGCTTACTATGTATCAAAATGAGACTATCATATTTCAATAAATAATCCATAATTCCAGAAATATTTATATATTACTGGTGGCTGAATTTCAAGCAGACCAAGAGAATATGCAACAGATATCCCAATGAAGCCAGTAGTAAAACACCACAGTAACAAACCCTGGCCAGTTTTTTTGGTATATCAGAAAATCCTTCTTTTTAAAGTTAACTAGACTTGCTTAGATTTTAACCTTGTCCATATTGCTTACAAATAATTGCTTGCTTTCTTTGTGCAAATTCTAGACTAAGAGATGTGACCCTTTTCTGTTTTATGTCTGTTGGTCTCTTATTCTCTCTTCCAAGAAATGAAAAACCTCTTGATGTGCAGTCAGCAGCCTGGTACAAGATACAGCAGGGATGCTGTGGGTAGCAAACCACTGCTTCAGAGGTGGCGTGTGAATAATTGCTGTTGAGCTGCTGGAGTTGCCAATCTGGCACGCAGGACGGTGCCTGCTGAAGAGTGCTGCCGTGCTAGGAAAAGCCATCATTCCCTTCCACGTCCTTTCTGTGTGCAGGGCGGGGACATTCCAGGACCCGTTAGGCTTTTTGTTCGCTATCACTATCGCTCATAAGCAGCTGTCATAGATCGCATTTTCCATCCTTTCAAGCATCGGATGTGGTACTACTGAATAGCTGCAGCGCATTGATTCTGGAGCGCTGGTTGCGCCGGGTTGCTGAGTGACTATTAGCTGTGGCAGGTCGACAGACTTCTTCCCAGTAGTACTCCTAAGGGGGTCCTCAGTAAAAAGGCAGAATGATTTTTGAAGTTTCTTTTTCTATCTGTCTGCCATGAGCTTCCAAAAATAACCCCTATTGCTCCTGCTATTAGAGCAGAGGCTGGAGCTACACACTTGGGGAGCGTTCACTGAGCTCAGCGTGGATCCTGGCATTTCAAAGCCAGTGCTGCTCCACGTGTAATTCAAGCAGAAAAGCACTTACACCCCTTGCCCTGCAGTAGGCCAGGCCAACTGTCCTGATGAATTTACAGGCTTTAACGTTTCACAACCACTTAACATTAAGCATGACTCCTTCTGACCCCCAGCCCTCCCAGGCTGGAATAACAGGCCCTTCATTGCCTCACCTAATTGGTAAGGCAAGATAATAATGAGAGTAAAAGAGACACGAGGACAGATAATGCCTAAATGAACACGGGGGAGCTTAACCAGCAGGAATAAGAATAACTAAGATCTTTTGCCTATTGTTTGAATAGCATCCTGTTTTTATAAATGCAGCTTCTTATCAACACTTCAATCACACTTATAAATGTGCAGAAAAGGATAAATGCAGATGCTTGTGACACAGTAAGGATGACTGCACAACACAGGTTGAGCTGCTGCATATCTTTCCAGAGCAAGGAAAAAAAGATCATGAACACTTTTTTTTTTTTTTTGCCAAATTCCTCAGTATAGAACTGCAGTTTTTTTAAAATTATGAAAGTAGCAATTTAGCAACACAAAGGAAATAAAAATTCATCTTTGTACATCTAAATTTATTTTAAAACTGACTCTGCAGAACCAAAGTCTTTACAACTTTTATAAAAGCAATATTCTAGCCTTTTTTTGGATTTCTTAAAAGTGGTTATCAAGATGAATGAGAACAGTGGTGTGTAATTTGAAAAATATAATTGCTTTTCTCTCTAGCTTTCTCTAAGCATTTTCAAGGTCACCCATGAAGTGCGACAGAAAAACCTACAATCCATGTCTTCTCCTGGTGTTCCATGCCACTGAATATTACTCTCTGAACAAAAGTCCTATAACTTTTTGAATTTTTCATTTCTCATAACACTAAACCTCTGGGTGACCATGAAGCAAAGTAAACTTGCATATATTTAGAAGAATAGATGCAAATGGATGAACAAAATTTATTTCCCTGACATTTGCAATGTGTATCAATTTTGGTTTGCTTCTTCAGTCTCATGTGCAAAGAATGGGCCTGTTGAGAGAGGCTGCAAAATTTCAGCTAGTGTTCTCTGCATGGTATCTTCAGGCTTGCTCTAGGACATGATTGTCTACCAGTGAGTTTGTCCTCCCTTCTGCTTGGGGTACATTTGAGCAGCTCAGATTTTAATTCTCACCCCAAGGTTCTTCTCTGTAGGGCGTCATGTAGGGACAATACTGGTGCTGCACTACCACCCATGGACAGTTGAAAGGTTTCCTGAGACAGCATCCCTTGGTGTCCTACCACCACCCATCCATTTGGACCCATCCACTAGATCATGAGAATGCCAATAGGATGCAGTAAGAAAGGGAATATGTAGGTGCCATGGTGAGCATTCTTTGTGTGTGTAGAAAATGTGATAGAAACATCCTATAAAAACTTACACAGCTTCATGGCGTATCTTTACTAGAGGCTGTGGTTCTACAAGCTGGATAGTTTCAAACATCACCAAAGGAAATGGTGAAACTCTTCACAGGAAGAGAACACACCATCAGTATAACAAGATGATCCTCTTAAATCACTGTTATGACTGTTTCAGCAGTAGTTGCTCAGCTCTATAGGATTTGTAATATCTTAAAAAGGGACATGAAGAACAAAATTCTAATATTTTCTTGGTGCCTTTATATCACAAATTAATACTCACTCTGCTCTGACACTTTGGTTTTTGTGGTAGAAACCTGTAGGAAATCTGAAAAGTTGTCTAGGAAAGCAGACTGGACAGAAAAAGAGAAGTGGAAACAAAGCTGATTTTTTCTATTAAGTTCATTTTGGGGATCTACTTCTTTGAAAGAAATTTCGCATTCATATTTTTGTAGCCGAAATTTATGCTCAGTGCCAGAGGCCTTCTATATCAGCTGCCTGATCAACTTTCATCATCATGTGAAGAGTCTGTGAAGAGGAACAGTATTGCTGTAACTGAACATTACATCTCTAACTTGGGTGATAAAAGATGACCCTATATTTGTCAGCTCGGGTACCCTAGGCTATGCTCTTGACTCTGTAGAATATTATGTTCTGTCACCACTTCTTGTATAGGTTACTCTTCTCTTACTTTTTTATTCTGGATTTGCTTGTGAGTTGTTATTTTCAGTGTCCTTGTGTCTAGCAGAACAACATCTACAGTCTCATATAAAAAAATAAAATTATTATTTCCTATGGGACACATATGCACACACATCAAGCCAACAAAAAGTTAAACAGTATTATCTGGAAATATGCTTCTGTTATTGTGATTAACAAAGATATTCCAAATGGAACTCCATTGGCAAAAATTACATGGGGCAACAGGCAACTGGTGAGGGTTCTTCTGGAGAACTATTTGTTCCTAATTTAGTATCTCCCTCTGATCTACCAGAAATCTGATTCATTAATCTTTTAGACATACTGGAAAATCCCATCTATTTTAATAACCACAAGAGAATAGAAATGGTTGAGAGTCCTGTGATTATGATTGATCTTTGTTAGGTAATCTATGGAAGATACTCTATTAAATTATGTTGATCGACAGTATTTGAGTTTGTAACGTTCAGTTAATTTTTTTAAGGGTTCCAAAATCTGGATTGCTGTCGATTAGCATTGTTATAAATTAATATAAATATGTTCCACAAACTGTAGCAAATTGAGATTTCTGTCAGTGAAGTTATTCCTAAATCAATTATTCATAAGTAGTTAAAATTATGATCAAGTTTAATGCAGTGCCTACTCAGAAGCAAGAGAGCTATTGAGAAAGGCATTGAAGAGCCAGTTTGCCTTATTCAATTGTTTACTGGCCGAATAGTTCTGATTTTCTTTTTTATTTCGTTGTGTTTGCTTATGTGCCTTATATTTCATTTGCTGGCATAGTTTTCAGTTATGGATTTTCCTGAATTTGGCAAGGGAAGCCAAAATAATTCTCTTTCATTGTGACTGTAGCCAAGGGAATCCCTAGAAACGAAAACTGTCAATATTTTTTGGTACTGATTTCTACTTCCCTGGAAAGCTATTGCTCCTGCCAAACAGAGGAGATTTAGGGATCCCTGCAAGAGAAAACCTTCCCAGTTACTTTAGATGTGGCAATTTGGCAATCAGCTATTCTTCAGAAAACTCTCAGCACCTGGTCTCAATCAAGTCTCCATGATCAGTGTTTCAGAAAGCATCATCAACCTGTCCCTTCTCTGTCTCATGACAAACACTGTAATGATAAAGTTGTGCCCGAGGATCTCTGTGGGTAGCTGACAAAAAGATCAGTATTGCTGCAAGAGAAGAGGAAGTCATCATTGTAGGTATCATCCACTCTATCTCTGTAGAAGTGAGAACCTCATCTGCTTTTTCTAAACTACTGTTAGCAGATGAGGGGGATTTTTTAAGAACAATAGGGTTTGCAGGGGATCTAGTCATGGTTAAACAGCAATTGGACTCCTTTCATTTAGTGTATTTCAGAACATTTGAGGCTATTTCCAATGCATGAAATTTCTTTCTTGTCCAGGACTGGAGAAAACTCAAATTTCCCATTGCTTTCAGTCAGCAGGGCTGAAAAGTAGCTTTTGTCTGAGATGTTTCCCATGTTAGCTGGTAGTATGTGAAGCCTAAATAAAGAAGGGATGAGAAGACACTGATATTCTATCTCTTGGATATTTGTCTACCTTCTAAATCAGATGACATAGTGCACCTTCAAAAGCCAAATTAATCAATTTAATTACAAGTACCTTGAGGGGTTTCATTCTATTAGACAGAGTCTGTTTACATCATGCTTTTCCAAAATAATCCTATCAGTGCATTTACTCAAGCAGATGAATCTTGAGCTGTCCTCTGGGCTTCAAAAAATATGTAATAACTTGCTGTAATAATATTAACAGAGAAATGGGGAAAGGTTCAGTTACTAACACTACACAATCCACCTCAAACCTTGTTTTTTTAAAATATTCTTTCAAATCAGAAGCGTAATTTAAGGATAAGACATTGTTAGCTATCCTGCCTTGCTTGGGGCTTTGCTGCAGAGTGACAGGTCTTTCTTCCTCTGTAGACTGAATGCTCTAATTACACCTACTGCAAGTCAGAGCTACACTACTACAGCATCAATGCAAATGTCAGATGTCTTTTCACTTTAAACTGTCTACTCTCTAATAACAGTGTCTTATTTCCAGGAAGAATTTTTAGGAAATTTCGTTATATTTAGATACCCTTGATTTGCCTCCTTCATCTTTATGTCTCTAATTGTGTTCAATATCATATTTCTTTTCAGAGGTCTGAGCACAGTGCTTTGAAAGTTTATATGTTAATTGCCAAGGTCAAAAGAAAGAGAAAACATGCTCTCATTGTTTAATGACAAGTAGTGTGATTTGAAACAGAAGTTTAATGGACTACTCTGTCCCTTAATAAAAAGTACTGTTTCGGGGATATTGAACATCTGCAATTTAATTCAAACCCAGTCAATATAATGCAACAGGTTGAAAAATATTTTTAACACTCTTTCTGTACAATCCAAAAGCTTAGTAAAAGCCTTGCCAGTAACTTGGCCCTTGTTGAAGGAAGTCATCTATGATGCCAGTCTTGCATATGCTTGTGAAGCTTTGCTGTTTGGTGCATGCTCTTCTGCTCAGAAAAGCCAGTGTCCACAGCTCATGAATATATTTCCTTGCCATTTCTACACCTTTGTCAAAGATGACAACTGTCTTTGGTACATATAAGAGAATTAAAAGTTGGCTTGTTATAATTTTCTAACTAAGAATCTGATCCTGCCTCCACTGAAATCGACGATAATTTACAACACTTCAAGCAGAAGCAAGATATGTATTGCTACACAATATTTTATTATATTGCATAGTATTGAACAAACTTTAAGCATTGCACTGCATTGTATACATTGTCTTTTGCAGAATAAGAACGTTTTTGACCATAGCTGATTCTCCCCTCATTTGATTCCTGCAAAACAAAGTAATTAATCCAGTTTCTTGACTAATTTTACCTGGTTTCCAGTAATAACTATGTTAAGCCTGTTTTAAACAGTACATAGATCACCCACAAGGTGTTATCTTACATGTATCAGAGATGAGCAATTAAACAGTGTGCTTGCAACTGGATGTAGCATTTGCTTTTTTAATAGACATATCATTCATCTGTCCACATAGGAATGGTGTAATAAGTTTGAATAAGTGGCATTCAAGCTCCCTTCATAAAATGTTTCCTCTGTTCAGAGCAATTAATGTGCATACAAACCTTTCCTTGTCTATGTGTAGCATAAGTTTGTGTTAGAGGACCATACCTTGTTCATTTTATGTTCATGACATCTAAGTCTAATGTCCAGAAAAATAAAATAGTTTATTTATTGTGCTTATCCTTATTGGAGCTATGATGCAATGCCACACTGCTGTTCCCTGTAACTGTCCTGCTTCTTTGGCTTTCAGTTTCAAATAATAATATTTGGAAAAAAAATTAAAGTAATTATGATTTTTTTTTAAAGAAAAAGGGACCATGCTACTGGCTTTCAGCCCAAGCAAATGTAAAATGTATGGTGATTTCTGATATGTAAAAAAGCATGGTTGATCTGGTTTTCCTTCTTCCATATCTAATGCAGTAGATGAGCAATTCTGAACCTCAAACAGGTGACATATACCTATCATTTATGTACAGTACATGTTACTAATCAGCCAAGATACATCTATCATTGTCTTCCTCTGCAGGTGTGCCTTAGGAAATAAGTTCCTGCCACTTTCTTTCAAGAAAGAAGTAGCACTGTGCCTGATTTCAAAGTTCTTCTCTGTTCCTTATGGATGTACCAGTACCTTTCTTTAGGAAAGAGTTCTATTGGCATTGGGAAAGAAATGCACTTACCCAGTCACAGCTCCCTGCATAACAGACTGCTCTTATAAATTACTGTGTGAAAGTGACTTTCCAGTGGTTATGCCGTAGCTATGAAGTATTTCTATTTTCCAGGATTTAAAGAAATGCAAATCCTGTATTTCTCTCTGCCTGCAGCCATGTATTCCTTGTGAAATGCCCACTTAGCTGCTAATGGAATCCTCAGGCCTATTTATTTCATTTGTTTTTCTACTGAAACTGAAGCTCCTTGGACAGTTACAGTTAATACTTGGGAAAAGGGTTAGGTACACATAACTGATTTCCCTTGTCATTTTTGCAAGTAGCCAATAAATAGTGTAACACCAGTAATAAGCTAAAGGCATGTCAGTCAACACATACAGGGGTGGGGGTGTTTTTTGAGTAGGAGAGTTGCTTTTGAACTTTCAATTTATTTTCTTATTGTTGAGAAAGAATTCTCATTTTCTGAATATTTTTAAATGCAATATATATATATAAACTTATTTACTTATTTGAAACAACAATGCATTTT
The DNA here is from genome assembly GCA_013186435.1 of Turdus rufiventris. Classification (NCBI taxonomy): domain Eukaryota; kingdom Metazoa; phylum Chordata; class Aves; order Passeriformes; family Turdidae; genus Turdus; species Turdus rufiventris. Next base: position 1,791,897 of record PYHW01010717.1, read on the forward strand.
TTGGCAAGTGAAAATCAGTTTATCTTTTTATCCTGAAGAAAGTCCGCTTGGAGACAGCTTGACATATGCTTGTTGTAAGATATTTCTTGCACATCATAGAAGTTGCATTCATTTGGTAGTCAAAGTAAAACAATGTTTTTGATTCAATTTGCAACTTCTCTAGAAAAAACATGAATTCCAGTACAAAATGAGGAGTTCCACATTACAATAATCTTGGCAGCCGCTCAGAATTCATGGTAGCAAAGTTCTTTTTGGCAAAATGAAATTGGGAGGAAACCAAGAGCTTTTCATTTTGAAAACAATTGTTTATTCACAAAAAAATTGTTATGTTTTTCAGGTTTTTGTTAATGAATTCTACTGGGTGGCAATTTCTTGAAAGATTATTGTTCATTATCATTGTTAATTGGTCTTGCATAACTTTAAATAGACAACAGAAAGCCTAATATTTAAAGAGAGGCAAGCTTCTTAGTGGTTAGTATCTTTAATTCTCTGAAACACAGACAGGAGATATTTTACCTTTCCCTAACTTCTAACTTATTTCCTAGAAAATTTCAGTGATCAAAGATAAATACCAGCAATCAAAAATAAGTGGCTTGCAGTCAAGAATTGAAAGTTTCATTCTTATATTTTCATTTTTAGAAGTAGGGAATTTGTAGAGTGGGCTTCCATTGCCTGTCACATTCTTCCCAGCAACATTTCATATCTTGAACTGGTATAAGGCCCAAAAACAAAATTAAACTCAGGGCTGATCTCACAAATCACTCTTATCTGAACAAGGAAATATTAAGTTCTGGACTTCTGGTCTGAGTCCTTCGTAATCTTTAAAATCAGAGGCAGGGGAAGTCATGTCTTTCCATTTGGTATTGTGATTGTCAAAGCAGATAAGACTCATGCCAGCTGTTCATGGCTCAATTACGATATTTGACTAGAAAGAATTTTCTCAGGAAGAAAAAAATTATGAACAATCTCTTTAGCACTTGTGGCTGTCAAAGTTTAACAGTATTTAAATGCAGATTTTAAATCATATGTAGTGGTGCTAAAGCTGAAGTGAAAATACCTACACTAATGTTAACAGTCAGGCCCAGAGTTCAATTAAACAATTAGGGTATATACTGGAAGCTTAGGAGGGGCTTGGGAGAATTGGTGGGTTTTCTTAAGAAAGAAAACTGCTGTGTGTATATATTTATTAATATCCTATATATTTTAAAACAATATGTAGGCTACAACTTCATGACAGTAGATAAAAGAGACCTTTAAATAATGGTATTGTTTTGATGGCAAATCCTAGGATCTAGGATACTAATGTATGTTACAGGTATGAAATATTTCCTTGAGAAAACATCATGCAGCCCACCAGAGAATTTATATGTGAGTGAGAACTGTGGGAGCCACTGGAAGAGCGTGCCTTTACATTTTAAGTGGACAAGCAGTTTCAGAGAAGAAAGCAGCTTGGCAGAGAGATCCATGATCAGTTAACCTAAGCAGCAGCTCCACTGTGCCATTCTGGCATTTTAATTGTGCTGTTATGTAATTTTTAAACAGCCGCATCATTATGCAAATGTTAAATGGTAAAATGCACAGCCTTAGGTACCTTAGGTAACCATCAGGGCTTGTCCACCTCTGCAACTGTTACCCTTAGTCTATCTGTCTTATAATGATTAAACATAATGTAAGAAATTTAGTGGTTCAGGCCAAATAATTGCTACAGAAGGTCCTCCCAAGGGCACCCTCTCTCTCTATTTCTGTGTACTGGACACGATTTTCTCATGATTAAAATTCAGGTGCAGAGCTCTTAATCAGGCACAAATAAACAAGAATTATGCTTGGGCTGGGTTGACAGCGTGGGAGAACTGGTGGCTTTACACTGAGGACAGGCCACTACCACATACTTCCCCTGGAGATCATGGTGGTCACCACAAGTCTGTGCATGACTTTGCACACCTAGAAGGAGCCTTTCCTTCACTCGGAGAATCACAGAATATCCTGAATTAGAAAGGACTCACCAGGATCATCCAACTCCTGGCCCTGCACAGAACTACCCCCAAGAACCAGGCACCATATGCCTGAGGGTGTTGTCCAAAGCTTTTTTTTGAAGGCTTGGGGCATGGGGGGATAAAGTTGTCTCCTGCAGATGCTGAAAATTGAAAGTACAATGTGACAGTGCTGGTCTAGCTGTAATTGCAGCACAAGTGGATGTGATGATGGCATGTGCAGCATCAGAACATGAAAATGATTCAGACACATTTGCAGGTACAGAGATAAATGGAAACTTGGGACACTGTTGTCCTCAGCAGTCTCAAACACATAATTACACAAACCCAAGACTTTGAGGGACAAAGACCATGGTTTTCTTCCAAAACTCCTTTTGACATTTTTCAGCAGCTGTTTGAAAGTGTGTGTCTGTGTGCCTGTGCATATGTGTGTGCTGGGGAGGAGCAGCACACACAGGACGCACTTACCTGGTGAGTTGATTTTGAAAGTTCTACTGGAGATTGTCCTGTTCAAACAATTATTTGAAAAGAGCTTTGCTTCTGAGCCTTCCTCACAAAGAGACCACCAGGTGATGTGGATGAACCCACACAAGGGAAGTATAAAAGCAAAAAATGACCTGAGTGAGGCATTGCAGAATGAAATGTCCTTACAGCTTGTAGTGAGAATGCTGTTGAAAAGTTCTTCCCCCCATCCCCCCTCACTTTCTAACTTCCCACTTTTAAACTTAATCTAGATGATTTGTCAAAAAAGTAGTGGGAGGAATTCAGAGACAGAGTATATTTATTGAATATTATTAGATTATCTTTAAAAAAAACCTTTTATTGATCCTATTTCTCTCTGGATGTTTATAGATGCATTTTTATGCATTTATATACATATTTTTGTAAATTTTATAAATGAGATGTATTACTACTACAGGACCTTTCATCAAGACAGCTGGATGTGGAAGTTTTTGTATATTTATGGGAGAGGCATTTTTGTAAGAAAAACATTTTTCACAGTCTGAAAACTAAGCAATAAAGGGCATGTTGGAAAGAAGTATACCATAGTCCACAGCAATATAAATGCTATGAGTGAAAGCTCTGCTTAGAAAAGGAGGCTGTATTTAACAAAGGCAAGTACCAGCTGACTAATATTTATGTTTGCCTTTCCAGCGATATTGAAGTTACGGGACAGTGGGATGTCAGCAGAGAAGGTGCCAGATTGCTCCAGGTAGATCCTAAGTAAGTGTTATAATCAGAAAGAGTCACTGGAGATTGTGTTGGGTGATGAGAGCAGATGAAGTGCGAGTTCCCTGCAGCAGAAGGTGTGAGGCTGGAAAGGCAGAGCAGAGCCTGGAGGAGGATGCCAGCAGAGGCTGGAGGAGGATGCCGGCAGAGGCTGGAGGAGGATGCCAGCAGAGGCTGGAGGAGGATGCCGGCAGAAGCTAGAGGAGGATGCCGGCAGAGGCTGAGCACATCAGCAGGTGGCAGCATCGCCACAGCCCTGGCAGCCCAACCGGGTGACAGCCCCCATCACTCCTGCCCCGAGCCTTACATATGGAAAGTTCTTTGACCTTTCATAAATTTATTGTCACCCTGGTTGAGTGGCACTAGGTGCAAACAGTCCACCCCTCCTTCAGCGTTTGCCTGTGACTGGCTCTGGTAATTAGAGATTTCCAACTCTCCGAGCTGCTCGGCTCATTTGTTCCACTCATTGTTTTTGCTACGTGACACAACCTAAATTCTCCGGCTTGTATTTACATGAGCCAGTTCTCAGCCTCACGCAGAGAGGAACAGGGCTACAGTCCACTAGAGCTGGGAGAGGATGGGGAGTGTGGGGAGAGGCAATGAGGTTTGAGCTGCCTGCAATGAGCGTTAGTTCGGTGTTCAGAGCCAGCATCTAACACCATTGTTAAAATCAGCAACTCTGCGCGGAATTTCGAGAGCAGGCTTTTAGAGGGATTCCTAAAATAATCTGAGGGTTTTGTTTGCACTGGCACTTCTGGCTGATAAACGCACACATAAATGTCAGCATTTGTTAGTGGATATATTATATCCGCATACGTGCAATGAGTGAACCGTCCTGACCAAGACATTGTAATCAGCCACCCAGTTCTGATGTCAAGTAGCGCCTTTCAAGGAGTTTCTCTCCTTTTTTTTTTTTTTGTCTTTCTCCACCCCCCACTTTCCCCACCTCATATGAAATGTGCTTTCCAAAGAAGGGTCCTTCTTTTCAGGTTTTATCAGACTCAGGAACAAAAGGTCAAGCTCTAAATAATGACCCTCCCCCCTCCAAATTTCAGCTGCTCATTTCACAGTGAAGTTAGTTTATCTTCAACTACAATCCAATTAGACTTTCACCCCTGACACACTGGTGAAGTGATAGTATTATTTTTTTCTTTTGATTGTTTTTAATCTTACTGCTACTGTAGACACAGAATTATTCATCCCTGATTAAACATTTTCAAGCTGTCTCAACAAGCCAATCATGTGCACATACATTTGCACACACATTTGCACACACGTTTCTCACAGTAAATTAGTAACAATTGCTTATATGGTTAGTAGTTCAGAAAATAAAGTTCTGCCTTCAGAGGTGTATTGTACTGCCACAATACACACCCCAAATGACACTACATAGTTGTGTATGCAGGTTCTGCTTAAAATGATGGTAGACTGAAGCACCAGGATTCATTAAATCGAGCAGAGATTCTCATTAAATGTGTAGATTGACACTCAGAACTGACTGTCATTTGGGTTTTTTTCAGCTGTTTTTCCATATCATCAATGCTTTATTTAGAGTGAAACTTTACCACCCGACGGCTGAGAGGTACCTGGTTTGCAGGGGAAAAAAAACAAGTAGAAAAATATTTTGCATTATTATTTTTCTGGAAAAGATAACTGGAAGTTTTCAGATTTAAGGTCTTGATCTTGTCTTCTCTTTATTTTTTTTTCCCTGTGTAATTTATACTCTGAACAATGTATGTTATCTGGCTTGCAATGTGCAGAGTATGCATTTACATTTGTTTTCTAAAGGGAACCCAGTTACTTCTCATCTATTTTCTATAATAATCTCCTCTGCAGAGGTGTTAGCAAGTATATTTCATTTTAACTATGCCCTGTAAATCCTTCATGGAAAATTCCAATTAATATGGCTATGTAGCAAGCTGGGCCAAAAAATTAACTGATCTGCTCTTGCTCAACAATGTGACTTGATGAATACAGGAATGGAACAGACTCAATACAAAAATATTCTTTCTCCTTAAGGAGCTGAAGTCACCGGGTGCCACTGTTTTGCATCTTAACACAAAAATCTATAAGGTTGCACCTTCTGGTATTAACAGATAACACCAGAATGCTCTACCCCATGGCAATTTGCTGAGATGCAACATATCAGTGCCCTGAGACTCTCAAAACATTTTTTTCTTTCCATAAACATGGAACCTCCATCACTGAAGAGCAGAACTTGAAGAACACTCTCACCATAAATCAACCTTCAGGGAGAATGCTGATTTTGGGAAGAGTAATTATGAAAGTTGGGCATTAATGAGCCAGAGAACTTGGAAGGGACATCCTTCTAAAGTGGAGGGAAATCTTCAGGATATGCAGTCCATTTGTTAAGAACATTAAAATATATGTGGAGCACTGAATGAGGACATAACCTTGTAAGGAAAATTCCTCAGGTAAGGGGCAGGAAAGCCGTGAAGGCTCCCATGCTTGATGGCCTCCTGGGGGAGTTAAGAAGAGGTTCATACCATGTTTGGTTTTGTCACATATCCACATTTCTGACTTGGGACATATTTCACAGTACCACAGAATAGCTGAGGTTGGATACCATCCGGTCTAACCCATCAGCTTAATTAGGGTCATGTTCAGATTGCTTTTGAATATCTCTAGGAATGGAGACCCTGTAACCTCTCTGAGCAACCTGTGCCAGAGGTCAGTCACCCTCATAGGCAGAGCCTTCTGTGTTTCTGTTTGCACCTGCTGCCCCTGGTCCTGTCTCTGGGCTCCACTGAAGAGCCTGAATGCCTCTGTGAACCTGTGCTTCAGGTGTGTATGTACATCGGTGAGATTCCTCTGAGCTTGTCCTTCCAGCTGAACAGTTCCAGCTGTTTCAGCCTCTCCTCACAGGAGAGATATTCTAGTCCCTGCATCCTCATGACCCTTTTCTGGACTCTTTCCAGTAGCTCTGTTTCTCTTGCACTGGAGGAAGACCTGGACGCACTACTTTAGATGTTATTTCTTCATAAATAGCACCAGCTTCCTCAGCCTGCTGGTACCACTCAATCACCATCAGCAACAATTTTCTTCACCAAACTGACAGAGGTGGGCATGGAGCAGCACAAGTGAGATACTTTTCCCAGCTCACAGGAAGAACTGGGAAGGTTCTTTTTCCTATCCTTATGCAGCTAATGGCCCTGAACCATGCAAGGGCTACAAATGTAATTTGCTCATATTCAGAGGTGCTCAGATGCCATATGAATGGCAGGAAGGAGAATCCACACACATTTTCAACATAGAAAACTACTTCCACACACCATTTCCATACTTCACATATGTGGGCTGGAGCCCTTATTTATTTTTTAATGGAACATCATAGTTTTCTGAATTTTTACATAATGTTCTAAATATTCTGAGAAAATTGCACAAATTGCACAAAATATCTCCAGTCAAGTTCCCAAGTACAGATGCCAGTCATGTGTGCTTCTAATGGTGAAAAAGTGTGCTGAAGTACATGGTGAAATTGTAGTCAAGTAATTTTTTTCTGGGATTGCTCATTACAGTTTTTAACTTGGAATATTTGCAAAGTCTTTCAACTCCATAATAAGGGAAAAAAAGCTCTTTTCCCCCAAAATGTTTCACATAAAAAAATTATAAACCAAGTTATAAAGGAATAAGTGAGAAATACATGAAGCCAGTTTTCACAAGAAAATGGTCTTATTCTAGAAGAATTTTTGTTCAATTTTCCAATTCATATCTCTCAGTTTTCATAACCCTCTTAAGCTGAGCTTAACTGTGTGTTAAGAACTCCTACTAATGTTTAAAACTCTTCCATTGATATTGGTCATGTTTTCTCCTAGCATGATTTATATCTGCACAAATTTTGATATAAATGCTACTTATGTGTTTTTGTATTTTTAAGTCAACAAAAATAATAACATGCTATAAACATTATGCTCCATGCACATAATGTGATGAACAGAGAAAACAATGTTTATGGATTGTTTCGTGAAAATACAGTTACTGAAAGTGGACAGTTTGGATCAATATAGTATTATGAAAAAATAGCAGAAGGATTTCTTAACATTACAACACTCACATTAAATAAGTATATGAATTAATTACTCCATGAACAGATTTCACAGGTGACTTGGTTAAGCTCAAAGCCTTCATCATATAAGAATGCAATATAACCAACAGGCTTCATGAGGCCGACTGGAAAGAATTGATTCTCCTTTTTCTTGCTGAAACTGGGATCCAAGAGTAGTCATGAATGAAAAATTCTTTCATTCAGAGTGTAAGAGGGTGCATGGATTTGTAGCATGGGGCCAGAGAACTGTACTGGCAGAATGATGGTTTTGGGATCCTTGTGTTGAGTACCCAGGGCTCAGAACTGGGTGCATCATGGTTCTTACAATTTCTTGCTGGCTAATTCAAATTCTTCCTTGCTCAGTTACTGGAATTTTTAAATTTCTTTTTAAGTAGTTGATATAATATTTTTCCATATATACAGGATATATAAGTGACTCTTCTAACTTTGAGTAGTGGAATGGTCCAATTTTGAGTTACTCTGCCATACTTTTTGTAAAAATACATTTTCAGTGTCTCTGCGGTTCCCTTTCTCTTCCCACAAGAAAATAAAGTTAAAAGAATACATTTACTGGAAACTTGGAAAGCACTGATATTTTTAAAAAGAAAATCTAATCTAGTTCATTCTAGATATAGTCTGTGCTGTGGAAACAAATCTCACAAGGGGTATGAAGATCAGAAATAACACATTTCTACATTTCTTGACTGAAAAATTAAAGAGTATCTTTCTAAAATGCTTTTAGATATGTTGATGGGAACCTGTTACAGCATTTTAGGGCAGCAATTAATTAAAGCTAGCTAGAAAATGGTTATCGTGTCTTCATGTCTGAAAATGACATCTGTAAGATAAATTTGCAAGTATATTACCACACACAGTTCAGTTCATCTATGTAAATATTTTCATATCTGCCAGTAGTTAGCCTACACTGGATACAGTTTTGGAAATCAGCATGTGTCATTAGCATACCAGAGAAGATAAGGTACTCTGGGCATTTCTAACAATAAGAAGCACTTGTTATATGAACTCTTAGTACATATCTGTGCTCATACTGACTATTCATTGTATATTTTTGAAGATTCTGTTCTGCATTGGCTTACTGGGAAAAAAAAAAGACCTAAACAATTTTATATATAAAAAAATTTATTGTCCTGTTATCCTGTTTACTTTTAAAAAGCTGGTTCACTGTGTGCTTTGCATTTGTTGCTCTTTAGATTAGTCAAAGAATGATGCTAGGTTGTCATTGTAAAGAGTTAATGCTTATTCAGCATTTACTTAATGCTTTACTAACAGCTGTCTGTTTATGCAATTTTGCTCTAAACGCAGAATGCAGTAGAATACTTGAAAAAAGGTGATGGGTCATTGGTCTGGGGGGCTGAAACAAGGGTCACTTTTTAATTCTTCTCTACCAGAAGCAAAAGCATTCCAAAAGGACACTCCATCTCAAGAAATTCTAGCAAAGGTTGTGTTCATCTCCTCAGCCCAGAAACACACAGAGCTTGTAGGTCACAGACATCTTTGTTCCTCTATGCATATCTGAATGTGTGGCACTGATTTACCTGGAATATCTCAATTGTCAACATATTTCTTCAGAGTCCATGTCTGTTTGCTCCTGCTCTGGAGCCAGTTCCACCTGTGAAGGTGCTGGATTCATGTCCTGGTGGTGAAGCCAACCACAGAGTGTATTGGGCCAGGTGGTGGTTTATTTCACAACTAAGTAAGAGCACCTTGTCTTCAAAACTAGCATGGCTAGTTCATTTGAGGCATTTGGTGACTTATGCTATTATCACACTTTCCTTAAGAGTTATTTGGCTAGACAGCATGCACAAAGAAACCAATTTACAGCCTGTCAATATTGCCATATTTGTAAAATATCCTGGAAGTCTGACTGGCTTTCTAGCCCTTATTACATCAGCACATCAGCAATTTGCCTCAGGATCTGGCTCCTTAAAGATTATGGTGTTGACTACAGCTTTTAAGTAAATGATCCCACACTTACATTTCTAGATGCAAGCTCCAATTCTGTGATAAATCAAAGCACTTCATACTCTGCTTCCTGGAGGTCACAGCAAAGCTAAAGCAGATTTGTTTCATTTATGGTTACTGAGATACATATTTTGTGATTCTCTTTATTTTCCCCTTCTGCCCCACTGCAGAAGCACAATCAGTGGATGCATTACTTGTAGGCAGTGCCTGCATGTTATGCCAAGGGGGATTCCAGCTTACTGTACTTACGTTTTTATAAATACTGTACTGTTCTATGTTGCCTCTTTTTATATTTTATATTATAAAGTTTTTTTGTCATTTCCACATATACATAATTTCTTGGGTTTTGAGAGAAAAAGAGGAGGGTGGCATGGTATGAGTGGTATTTAATCTCATTTTCCATTCATGACTCTTCTTCCTATTGCCCATAGAAGTCCAACCACATGCTTCAAAACAGAACACTGTCCAAAAGGACAAGGTTATGCATAAGTTTGCATTTTAATGAAAATGGGGCAAAAAGACTTAGAAAAAAACCCAAATCTTTTCTTTAACAGGGCAAGAGCGTGTTTCCTCAATAGATACAGGCTGTATGTGAAATGCATCCATACCTATTTCTTATAACTGAAGAATTTATATAAGGTACCTGAATGATTCTCTCCAAGGCATATTTTTTTCCTTTCAGGGCTGAAATACTATATGGCTTCTCTGAGGGAAAATTAATCTACAGTTTTCTATAGAGTACCATGGGATAAAATAAACAGTGCTTTAATATCTCTTCTAAAGGACATACTATAAAAATAAAAGTGACACATTTTTTACTTGTTTTGAGTGCACAATTTTTCACACCACAAGTAACTATGTAATTTATTGGAAATTACACATTTACTTTATTCATTAGTACTTGTAAAAAATAATTGAATTACTTCTAGCCTATTCTAGTTTTATGGAAAATGAAGAATGACTTGATTCAAACATTATTAACTAAATTAAGTAATTCTTTATGAGGCATTTATTTCTAGACTGCCAGGACTTTCAGGTGCAAATAAGCCCCTTAGACCAGGGTAGAGATTAGTTCAGTGAAAGCACAGAGCTTCCCATTCTCACTTTATAACATTCATCTCATTAGATCCTGCAAGATCTGTAGCTCACAATAACAGACAGAGAACAAGAATTAAAGGAAGAAGGCAGACATATAGAACGAGATGGAGAAGGACAGAGCTTTCCTTTATCTGTAAGAAATATGTCAGGCCAAAACTAGGAAACAATAAGGTAAAACAAAGTTCTTGCCAATTAGAGTAAGTTAAATACTACTACTAATTTGGTAACAGCTCACTCTGCTGCTTTCCTATGTTTTTACTACTTGCAGATGTGCTCTAGCATGAAGACTACTGGAAAGTATGGCAGTGTACCACAAAGCAGCACACTACAAGCTTTGCCAAAAGAATGGACTGTGATCACACATTTAACACTGACCAGTGCTATGGTAAAAAAGAAGAAAAATCAATCTACAACAGGGAAAGAGGTGTTCTGTAGGTGCTGTAAATCATGTGAGCTGGGTAAAATTCACCCTATTATGATCACAGATCCTGATGAAGCAGCTTCAGACCAGAAGCCATTTTCTTTGAGACCTTGTGGAAGTTCTACAAAGGAGAGAATGGCAAAGATAATCTCCATATATAAACAAGAAAAGGAGGAAGAAGTAGAAAATCTAAGGCAGTTACAAAAAAATCCATTCTTAGAAAAAATACATGCATGAAATAATGAAAGAATCTGCTAACATCTGAGTGATAACAGAAAGGAATAAACACCCATCAGGGACTTGTGAGGGCGTAATTTTGTGAAAACAATTGCATGACAGGCAAAGGAAGAAGCTGGCAGTACATACAGTAATTTCACTACTATAAGGTGCACCCTTTTGACTAAAATTTTCCCCCGAACCTGGAAGTGTGCGCTATAGTCCTGTGCGCCTCATAGTCCGGTGCGCCTCATATAATGTACAAAGTTGCAAAATTTGCCAACCCGAAAGTGTGAGCTGTGAGCT